>CM056059.1:126340631-126588131 GCA_029574335.1 Rana kukunoris | reverse complement strand
CTTAAAGTGGATGTAAACCCAAAATGTTTTATTTATTTTTTGTCACAATGAAGAGTATAAGATTTCATCTGTGCCCAGTCTTGCCACACAGAGTTAATCCAGCGCTGAGCAATCCTCTTTTAAAGTTCAGTGCAAATTAACAGAATTCCAGATAAAAACTTGCCAAATTATAAAGTCAGTTTCTCTGTTTTTTTCTTTCAGTAACAGGTTATTTACAAATCTAGCTTGGACATGTTTATCATAACAAGAGGTGATCCAAAGTTCATTGTATATTACTAGGATGTGTTATGATGTTAAATCACCTCATGTTAGGATAAACAAAACATAACATATGATAAACATGTCCTAGCTAGATATGTAAATAACCTCTCACTCAAAGCAAGAAGAGAGAAAACTGACTTTTTTTTATTTAGGCAGGGTTTTATCTGGAAGGCTGTTCATTTTCATTGAACATAAAAGGATTTCTCAGATCTGGATTAACTCTGTGTGGCAAGACTGGGCACAGATGATAGGAAATCTTATACTCTACAATGTGACATAAAAAAAAAATTTTTTTTGGGGTTTACATCCACTTTAAGTCCTGCACTTCTGTTATTTGGGGGGGGGGGGGTAACACCATCCCGAGGGCGACAAAAACCTGGCTGAGATGGTGCAGTAACGGGGTGGGGTGGTTTTGGGGGGGTCTTTACTAATGGAGGGGGGTGCTTTGTCCTGAGGGGGATCCTTACTAATGGAGGGGGGTGCTTTGTCCTTGAGGGGATCTGTACTAATGGAGGGGGAATTGGAACTTCCGCTAATCCCACTCCTCACCCCCTTACATGCCACATTTGGCATGTCATTTTTTTGGGGGGGGGGGAGTGGGGGCTTCAGGAGGAGTGGGACTTCCTGTCCCACTTCCTCCTTCCGCCGAGGGGCTGGTTAGGCGATTAAGCTTAATCGCCTACAGCAGCCCCTTCCCTGTAGGCGATCGCATGGGACACATGACAGGTCCCATGCGATCGCCTGTCCAATAGGAGTGGGTGCAGTGGGTGCCCGGCCGTGAAGCCGAAGGCTGTCACGGTCGGGTGCCCAAACTTAGGATGAAGACGCCGGCCGGGGAGGGGGGGGAGGAGCGGAGCCCTGGCCGGCGCGTCACTGGATCGTGGAGCAGGTGAGTGTGTGTTTATTAAAAGCCAGCAGCTACACTTTTTGTAGCTGCTGACTTTTAATAAACACTACATTTGGCTGGAACACCCCTTTAACAAATTTTGTCCAAATTTTTGTAAAAAGCGAATTTGGAACTAAACGAATTGCACGTGTCTAAACAGGAAAAACGGAGAGGGTGAGTCTCCATAACGGGGACAGACCACAATAAACTTGACAGGGTTCTAATTAGGGTTGTCCCGATACCACTTTTTTAGGACCAAGTACAAGTACCGATACTTTTTTTTTTTCAAGTAGTCGCCGATACCGAATACCGATACTTTTTTTTTTAAATGTCCCCCACATATGCAGCCATGTTCCCCCAGCCATGTCCCCCACATATGCAGCCATGTCCCTCCAGCCATGTCCCTCACATATGCAGCCATGTCCCTTCAGCCATGTCCCTCACATATGCAACCATGTCCCTTCAGGCATGTCCCTCTAGCCATGTCCCTCACATATGCAGCCATGTCCCTTCAGCCATGTCCCTCACATATGCAGCCATGTCCCTTCAGCCATGTCCCTCACATATGCAGCCATGTCCCTTCAGCCATGTCCCTCTAGCCATGTCCCTCACATATGCAGCCATGTCCCTTCAGCCATGTCCTTCACATATGCAGCCATGTCCCTTTAGCCATGTCCCTCACATATGCAGCCATGTCCCTCCAGCCATGTCCCTCACATATGCAGCCATGTCCCTCCAGCCATGTCCCTCACATATGCAGCCATGTCCCTTCAGCCATGTCCCTCTAGCCATGTCCCTCACATATGCAGCCATGTCCCTTCAGCCATGTCCCTTCAGCCATGTCCCTTCAGCCATGTCCCTTCAGCCATGTCCCTCTAGCCATGTCCCTCACATATGCAGCCATGTCCCTTCAGCCATGTCCCTTCAGCCATGTCCCTCCAGCCATTTCCCCCATACCTTTGCCGCCGCGCCGCCGCATGGAGAAAATCACAGCATTCATTTGAATAGCTGTTTTGCCCGCCCGTATAGAAACTCCCCCTTGCTCTGGATTGGACAGATCACGATCACCCATCCAATCTCGAGCAAGGGGGGAGTGTCTATACGCGCGGGAACACTACAGCTATTGAAATGAAAGCTGTGATGTTCCGCACGCCGTTTAACCCATGCGGCGGCAGCGGCGGGGGGGGGGGGGGGAGTATTCTATTTAGGTATCGGGGGAATTTGCGGGAGTACAAGTACTCCCGCAAATACTCGGTATCGCTACCGATACTGGTATCGGGACAACCCTAGTTCTAATCCTTCTCCACTCTTTCCAAAATTAAAACAAAGTTTTGCCTTTAGTTGTACTTAAGCCCTGGTTCACACTGGGTACGATTTGAGATGCGATTTGACATGCCAAATCGCATCTCAAATCGGCGGCAATTGTCGGCTATGATACCGTCATAATCAGTGCAGCGCCGCATCAGGACTGCCGGGCGGGAGTGAAGCCGTGTGAGTTCAGCTGAACTCGCACGGCTTCACTCCCACAGCCCAGTGTAAACCTGGGCTTAATGTTGCCCTTGAATCATACGTATAAATACGCAGTCACAGGAAGGTCGGCGGCTCGTTGATTTGCAGGGTAAGTTGACATTGAAAGGCGTCACAATTATTTAATAGCCATGAGCCGTCTTTGGGAGCCCCGGAGGGCCCCTTTAATGTTTGGAGAAGGGATTTGTCAGGCATTCCTGAGAGATGTAAAAGCCGGAAATTCTTATCAATTGTCAGGACAACAGGCGACTCTCCGGCCGATGATTTCCATGCCCCGCGCACCCCGGATTAATAGGCATTAGGATTATTTGGAATTTCACGCCCGGCATGTTACAGTGCGATAGGAATTCCGATCTCCCCGCTCACTTGATTAGCCGTCCGGCGCTGACAGCTGAGACGTGAGGACACAACTTTTTTTTTTTTTATGGCAAGCGCCGGTCCCAGCGGAAACAGTGAACCGTTCCATTAAACTGCTTCCTTTTTATACAGTGCTGTGAAAAAGTATTCACACCCCCTTGAAATTGTCCACATTTTGTCATGTTACAGCCAAAAAAATAACGGTATTTTATTGGGATTTTATGTGATAGACCAACACAAAGTGTCACATAATTGTGAAGCTGAAGGAAAATGATAAATGGTTTTACAAATAATTTGAAATCTTTTTGAATTTAAATAGTTTTTCAAATTCGAATCATTTTCCAAAGAGATTAAAATAGAATATAAAATAAAGGAATAGAATTTTTTTGTCTATTCTATTCCTTTATTGCCTATTCTATTTTATTATTTTTGGAAAACTATTCGAAATTGATTCAAAAACTATTTTCCAAAAACACACTGGAATGCATCAAAAATGCACATGCAGAAAAGCATCTGGAACGCATCCAGACTGTGCTTCTATGGTGTAAACTGTCCCTTAACCACTTAAGGACCGCCTCCTGCACATATACGTCAGCAGAATGGCACGGCTGGGCACAGGCACGTACAGATATGTTGCCTTTAAGAGCCCAGCCATGGCTCGCGCACGCTACCCGGTCCGAAGCTCCGTGGCCGCGGGACCCGCGGGCCTGATTGCCGCCGGTGTCCCGCGATCGGTCACAGGAGCTGAAGAACGGGGAGACGTGAGTGTAAACAAACCTTCCCCTGTTCTTCTCTGTGGCAGTGTCCGTGATCCCTGATATAGGGAAAGACGATCACTGATGTCACACATCTAGCCCCGCCCCCTACAGTTAGAAGCACATATGAGGTCACACTTAACCCCTTTAGCGCCCCCTTGTGATTAACTCCTAAACTGCAATTGTCATTTTCACAGTAATCCGTGCATTTTTTGCTGTGAAAACGACAATGGTCCCAAAAATGGTTCAAAATTGTCCGATGTCTCCGCCATAATGTCGCAGTCACGAAAAAAACGCTGATCGCCGCCATTAGTAGTAAAAAAAGTATTTATTAATAAAAATGCCATAAAACGATTCCCTATTTTGTAAACGCTATAAATTTTGCACAAACCAATTGTTAAACGCTTATTGCTATATATATATATATATATATATATATATATATATATATATATATATATATATATATATATATATATATATATATATATTTTTTTTTTACCAAAAATTTGTAGAAGAATACGTATCGGCCTAAACTGAGGAAAATAAATGTTTTTTTATATCTTTTTTGGGGATATTTATTATAGCAAAAAGTAAAAAATATTCAATTATTTTCAAAATTGTCGCTCTATTTTTGTTTATAGCGCAAAAAATAAAAACCACAGAGGTGATCAAATACCACCAAAAGAAAGCTCTATTTGTGGGGAAAAAGGACGCCAATTTTGTTTGGGAGCCACGTCGCACGACCGCGCAATTGTCAGTTAAAGCGACGCAGTGCCGAATCGCAAAAAGGGGCCAGGTCCTTAACCTGCATATTGGTCCGGGTCTTAAGTGGTTAAGGTTAAAAAAAAAGGGATGTGGGGGAATGCGCTGGACTTCATCAAAAACTGTCCCAAACAAAAGTAGAACATGCAGCTTTTTTCCTGCACTGTACTGAAATGCTGTAAAATGCATAAAAACGGAATGCACCAAAACACACTGGAATGTCCTTATTTAGGGTTGGACTGCATAAAAAAATGCACAAAAAACGCGTAAAGAACGCACACGTAGAAAATAATCTGGAACACATTCGACTGCGTTTTCTATGGTGTGAAATGGCCCTGAACATGTGTGTTTCAGTGCGTTTTTTTTGTGCATTCCAGTTCAGTCCAGTGCAGGAAATATGCAGCATGTTCTACTTTTTTTTTTTTTATTGGGCCAGTTTTTTAACATGATGTACTGGAATGCACAAAAACGCACTGCAGCACACATGTTCAGGGCCAGTTCAAACCATAGAAACGCAGTCCGGATGTGTTCCAGATTCTCTTCTGCATGTGCGTTTGTTTTTTTTGTTTTTACACGTTTGGTGCAGTGCTTTTTTTTTTTGCCCTCCCTCTTTTTTTTCTTAAGATCAAATAAGGGCGCGTGTTTCAGTGCGTTTTTTTGTGCTTTCCAGTGCGGTTTTTATGTGTTTTACATTGTTTCAGTACAGTCCAGTGCAGGAAAAATGCAGCATGTTTTTTACTTTTTTTTTATGGAACTAAAAACGCACTGGAACTGCAAGCACTGGTGTAAACTATGCCATTGAAAACCATATAACCTACTTTCCATGCTTTTTGATGCAGAAAAAAAAATGCACTGGACTACATATGGTGTGAACTGACCCTTATTAAATGTAAAGAAAAAAAGAGGGGATAAAAAAATGCACTGGACTGCATCAAAAACGTGCCTAAAATGCACTGGACTGCATCAAAAAAACGTGCCTAAAATGCACTGGCCTGCTTTAAAAAACATGCCTAAAATGCACTGGACTGCATCAAAAAACGTGCCTAAAATGCACTGGACTGCATCAAAAAACGTGCCTAAAATGCACTGGACTGCATCAAAAAACATGCCTAAAATGCACTGGACTGCATCAAAAAACGTGCCTAAAATGCACTGGACTGCATCAAAAAACGTGCCTAAAATGCACTGGACTGCATCAAAAAACGTGCCTAAAATGCACTGGACTGCATCAAAAACGTGCCTAAAATGCACTGGACTGCATCAAAAACGTGCCTAAAATGCACTGGAACGCAAATACGACCGTTAATAAAATGTTATTTGACAAAAATTGCGTCAACGCCACGCATGCAGGAAACAATCTGGAATGCGTCCGGACTGGGTTTCTATGGTGTGAACTGGCCCTTTTACTGCATTCCAGTACAGTCCGGTGCAGGAAAATGCCTAACGCATTTAAAAATGCATCGGACCAGTACAGTAAAAAAAGAAAAAAAGCATCTGGACTGGATTTGGAAATGCATTAAAAAGGCATCGTAATGCGCCAAAAACTTGTATTGCAAAAATGCATACAAGGTTTGGATCTCGGACACTTCTGGCTGAACCAGCCGAGATTTGAACCATCTATGGCCAGCAGGGCCACCATCAGGAAGGAATTATGGGGCCCCTTACACAGCTTCAGGCATGGGGCCTCCTGGACCCTGGAGCAGAGAACCCGGGGGGGGTTTCTGCCGCCTCAGATTGAGAAGCGGGGGGGACGCTGTGAATTGGGGACCCGCTTACAAAAAAAGGGGGTGGCCATCTGGGGCCCTGGGGACCTATTTTTATGACTTTTTTTGTGTGTGTGTAATTTATTTATATATACAAAAAAAGTAAAAAAAAAAAAAAAAAGGGGGGGGTTGTTATCCGGGCCCCTTACAGGTGTACTCTCTGTACCCCCTGATGGCGGCCATGATGGCCAGCCTTAGGAAACATGGAAGAAACAGGTCTAGCTAGAGCAGGAGGGGAGGACAGAGGGACATACCAACACACGTAAATAAAGAAGTTGTAGTGACCCAAAACCGCCACTAGATGTCGGCTTGCTACAGAACAATAGCAACCTGATGCAGTTCAATAAAACGGAACAAACGCACATGAGTGATGGAGAATTGGGCAATTCACTTCATTTTTTCTGTTTTCTTGGAGTCACCGGTGAACCATCACAATGGGAAAGCTATTTATTGTGGATTTTTGATTTTCACAGGTGTTTCTAAATTGTTCAATTTACTTATTTTCTGTTTTTTTTTTTTTCTTTACTGCGGCATTTAAGACGCTACCCATGAAACCCCCTAAATAATCAGAAAGTCCCGCCGCCAGGCTCCTGATAATGAAATGTTGCGCCGAGCCAAAGTTACAAATTGGAAGCAGAGCGACTAAGTGCTGCCAAGTGGCGCAGGTGGTGGCGATAAATTGGCTGGCACACCTGGAGGGTCGGGTCCAGGCACCAGCGGGCAAGCGTCTGTCTCTCGCATCTAAGAGCGCTCATCCCGTTTACCGCGGCGCGGCCCTCTGTGATGGACAGCTCCGTTGTCTTTCATGTCAGCGGAGGCTCCCTGGAGCTCAGTTTGGGCACTACAGGACACCCCTGCCCTCCGCGCCGAATGCTGCACAAACCTCAAAGCGGAGCCGGAGGATGAAGAGACGAGTTCACTGCCGTAATGAACTTGGAAGAGCATCCGGACCGCCAATCGGGAATAAAATTCAATCTCGTCTCGCTGCATCTCTGTTTAGCGTCCTCCGAACGTGACACCTTGGCGCACCCAGGCACTGCTTTGCCATTCTTCTGCCGATTTAGTTGGAGATCCTTAGAGGAGAGATTGACGGATCTGACCATCCATGGATCTGCACAATTTATTTTGCTCTGTACCCCTCGTCTCCGTGTCTGATGTCTCGTACACATGACCGGGCTTTCCGACAGGAAAACTGTGATGAGAGCTCTTGGCCAGGAATCCCTGTCATGTGTATGTATGCTTCCTCGCAGTTTTTCAGCCGGCAAAAAAAAGAGAACCTGCTCTCCTTTTTTTTCGGGATTCCCAACATTTTTTTCCCAGTCGGAAATCCCGGCCGTGTATACGAAGCATCAGAGCTCCCTCCTGCTCACATAGTGTAGTATCTATGAGCATTTTTTTTCGTGATTTTAATGCGTTTTTTGCGCAACGTGTGCGTTTCTAAGTGCAGTTTTTAGCTTTGCTGTTTTTTTTTAAGAGCCAATAGAGAAAACTATCATCTGTTGCATCATTTGTTGCTGGTATTTCAGCTGTTCTAGCTTTTCCATTGAATTGTATTTCTTTTTTATTATGATTTTTATTTTGTTGGGGTAAGGGGGTTAGAGTTAAAGTCAGGTTAGGATTGGGGTTTGGAATTGGGGGTTAGAGTTAGGGGTTGGGATCAGGGTTAAGATTACAGGTTGGGATTTGAAGTTAGGGTTAAGATTAGGGGTTGGGATTAGGGCTAGGATTAGGGTTAGGAGTAGGGGTTGGGGTTAGGGGTTATATTAGGGGGATAGGATTATATTTTTTTATTGAATAAATGTAAAATAAATAGACAAATAAAAAGAATCATAAATAATACAATAAATGACTACCAGGTAATAATAAACCCCCTAACCCTTAAAAAATAAAATAATACGTAACTAAACACCATAATCCTAACACAAAATAAATACATTTATTATTAATTTATTTTTTTGTTTTGGGTGTTATTATTATTAATAATGTATTTCATATTTTTTAAGGTTCAGGATTAATTATTTATGTATTATTACACCCTTTTTTATTTATTTATGATGATTTTTGGTGGTCAGTGGGAAGACTGTTCTTTACATTGATGGTCAGTGGGAAGAAGTTCCTTGCGTTGGTCGTCCTTGAGAAGAATGTTCCTTACGTTTGGTCGTTATTGAGAAGAACATTTCTTATGTTGGTCATAGTTTGGAAGAATGTTCCTTACATTGGTGATCAGTGGGAAGAATGTCCCTTACATTGGTGATCAGTCGGAAGAATGTTCCTTACATTGGTGGTCATTGGGAAGAATGTTCCTTACATTGGTCATCATTTGGGAAAAATGATCCTCATATTGGTCCTCCTTGGGAAGAATGTTCCTTACACTGGTCGTCATTGGAAAGAACGCTCCTTATATTGGTGCTCATTGGAAAGAACGCTCCTTATATTGGTGCTCATTGGAAAGAAGGCTCCTTATATTGGTGCTCATTGGAAAGAACGCTCCTTATATTGGTGCTCATTGGGAAGAACATTTCTCATTTTAGTCATCATTGGGAAGAATGTTGCTCATGTAGGTGGTCAGTGGAATGTCCCTACCTTGGTGGTTAGTGGGAAGAATGTCCCTACCTTGGTGGTTAGTGGGAAGAATGTCTCTACCTTGGTGGTTAGTGGGAAGAATATTCCTTACATTGGTAACCAAGGACGGTGACAGCGATGTACCTGTGGGAGACCCTGCAAGGCAGAGTTGTCACCCTAAACAGGAAGTTTCATAACAGTTTTTACATATTTGTTTTTGTGAATTCTTTGAAAGTAAAGCAAACAGAAAGATATATATATATATATATATATATATATATATATATATATATATATATATATATATATATATATTTTGTAGCTTGCATTTTCAGTTACACATTAATTGTTTAACCAACAGGGGGAAAAAAAATCCCCTTCCTGTTAGAGGAGAGCTGGACTAATCCCAAGAGTCAGGCAGTGAAAATTACCAGCTAACAAAAATTACAGCTGCTGGCTTTTGTTGGCTTTTTATTGTTTTCTATAGAAACAGATGTTCTTTAGTGTCTGTCGGAGATTACTGACTGATTTCCTTCATTTGTCATTGATTATTCCATGCATGGAGGACCATCAGGGCAAGCACAGCTCTCCCCAGGAATGCCATCACACCGAGATACACATAGACACATGTGTGGTGTCTCTATACAAGTTCCTTCAAGCTAGGTTTGGACTGTAAACTACAGCTCCTCTGAAGAGCGAATCATATTTGAATCGTTTTTCAATCGAGTCAATTGATAAGCAGTGAGGAGACAATGAGACGACTCCTCTCCACCCGTTGTAACCCCATTTTTATGTTGCACGCACTTGGAAGTGGCACTTCCCAATATATGCTGTGTGTGTGTGTGTGTGTGTAATATATATAATATATATATATATATAGAATATGTAGCGTTCACCCCCGAAGAAGCCGCTGATTAGTTTGGGACCGGCATGTTAGGTTACCAGTGATTCTTGTCTAGGGCTAATATTAGTGAAGGTGGTTAAAGAGCAAGTGTCCAGACGTCAACTTGAGTTTTTAATGCTTTATTCCAAGGCCCAACATGGCCAACATCAACATGGCACACAATAGAGAAAAGCCTGCTCTCAGCACAGTCAAGTTCAAAAACGTCGCCACTCTCAACAGAGTCGGTAAAGTGCAGGTGATTTTACTTGAACCTGGCAGCCGAAGGGCCGCTTTTAAACAGTCACTGGGAGGAAACGGGGCCTCTGCCACAGGCCTGGTGAATTTTTTTAGTTTTGTCAAAGGCTAGAACCAATGAATCCTCCCAGTAAGTCCAATCTCAAGGTCACCGACTGACAGCTGAAGTGTACCTATCGTGTGGCGTGGTGACCGGATCCCCGGTGGTTCGTCCAGGCCTCGCAGACAACCTCTGTCTCTTAGGATCTGGGATCCAGCAAGCCGCTGGGGCCCCCTCTTTGCATCAGAATGAAGTTTTGCCTGTTACGCAACCTCGGCCAGGCAGGCCTCGATGGCGGGGCCCATGGATGCGCGCACACTGAAGTTGGGCATGGAGGTCAGCAGAGCTTCACAGGTTGTCACTGGAGTCCTCTTCCCCTCCTTCATGAAGACATGACAGAGCTGGTGGATGTTGGAGATCTTGCACTCCTCCATCTTCCGTTTGAGGAGCCCCACAGATGCTCAATAGGGTTTAGGTCTGGAGACATGCTTGGCCAGTCCATTACCTTTACCCTCAGCTTCTTTAGCAAGGCAGTGGTGATCTTGGAGATGTGTTTGGGGTTGTTATCATGTTGGAATACTACCCTGCGGCCCAGTCTCTGAAGGGAGGGCACCATGCTCTGCTTCAGTATGTCACAGTACATGTTGGCATTCATGGTTCCCTCAATGATCTGTAGCTCCCCAGTGCCGGCAGCACTCATGCAGCCCCATGACACTCCCACCACCATGCATGACTGTAGGCAAGACACACTTGTCTTTATACTCCTCACCTGGTTGCCCCCACACACGCCTGACACCATCTGACACCAAATACCTTTATCTTGGTCTCATCAGACCACAGGACATGGTTCCAGTAATCCATGCAGGGCTCAAGTCCTGCGGGAACGCGTAGGAACGGAGTCCCTGCACTTTTTTCACAGCAGGACTAGAGCAGCTGAGCCGCCCGAGCCAATCCTTCACTAAGCGGCGATGCCCAGCTCGAGTCACGGTCAGGGGCAGGCGAACCTTAGTAATCCTTTGTTACTGGCCGCTTCCTGTATATGGATTCATCGGGTAGTGTGCGGGTATTCTGTCACTTCCTCGATGCCACAATGTCTCCTGGGAGCTTTTGTCATTGTTCCCAGGAGACATTGCAGAGTTCTGCCACAAGTTATCACGGGATTTAGAAAGAACTTGCTTCTAAATCTTGTGCATCGTCTTTAGAAGAGGCTTCCTTCTGGGATGACAGCCATGCAGACCAATTTGATGCAGTGTGCGGCGCATGGTCTGAGCACTGACAGGCTGACCCCTCACCTCTTCACCCTCTGCAGCAATGCTGGCAGCACTCATACGTCTATTTCCCAAAGACAACCTCTGGATATGACGCTGAGCACGTGACCTCAACTCCTTTAGTGGACCATGGCGAGGCTGTTCTGAGTGGAACCTGTCCTGTTATTCTGCTGTATGGTCTTGGCCACCGTGCTGCACCTCAGTTTCAGGGTCTTGGCAATCTTCTTTTTTTTCAGATCTTCAGAGAGTTCTTTACCATGAGGTGCCATGTTAAACATCCAGTGACCAGTATGAGAGAGTGAGAGCGATAACACCAAATTTAACACACCTGCTCCCCATCCACACATGAGACCTTGTAACACTAACGAGTCACATGACACTGGGGAGGGAAAATGGCTAATTGGGCCCATTGTACTCACATTAGTTGCCAGTAGTTTAGACATTAATGGCTGTCTGTTGAGTTATTTTGAGGGGACAGCTTATTTACACTGTTATACAAGCTGTACACTCACTACACAACATTGTAGCAAAGTGTCATTTCTTCAGTGTTGTGACATGAAAAGATACAAGAAAATATTTACAAAAATGTGAGGGGTGTACTTACTCGTGCAGCCCCAGACTGTGACAATCCCACCACCATGCCTGACTGTAGGCAAGACACACTTGTCTTTGTCCTCCTAACCTGGTTGCCGCCACACACACCTGACACCGTCTGACACCAAATACGTTTATCTTGGTCTCATCAGACCACAGGACACGGTTCCAGTAATCCATGCCCTTAGTCTTGTCTTCAGCAAACCTTTTTCGGTCTTTCTTGTGCATCATCTTTAGATTTTTAGAAGAGGCTTCCTTCTGGGACAACAGCCATGCAGACCGATTTGATGCAGTGTGCGGCGTATGGTCTGAGCACTGACAGGCTGACCCCCCTCCCCACCCCTTCACCCTCTGCAGCAATGCTGGCAGCACTCATACATCTATTTTCCAAAGACAGCCCCTGGATATGACGCGGAGCACGTGACCTCAACTTCTTTGGTTTTTGCATTGTATTGTAACTGTACTGTTTGCGCTAACATTGTAAAGCACTGTGTAGGCTCTTGGCGCTATATCATTTCTGTATTATTATTCTAAAATGAATAATCTTGAACGATGGATTCAGATGGATGGATCTTGGATTTTTTTTTTTTTTTTACCGGGAGATCATGTGGCATCAAGACAACACAGAGCGGTAAAGATAAAATCCAGACCTTATGGAGCCTGCTGTACACTGCAGCTTTAGTCTGGATTCTCTGTATACAATAGAGGTGCCCTTTCAGTTTCTTTTTTTTAAGAATTCACTTTTATTACCAAATTTGGCTGTGCAGAATGAATGTGTTTAAAGAGTAAAATCAGCAACAAGATGACTCCACTGTAGGAGGAAAAATAATCAGACGAGAACCAGCCTTCAACAAAAAAATGGAGCAGCGTCGTAGGGAAGAGATGGGACTGAAACTAGCACATTAAAGGGAACCTGTGAGTAAAGGGTCACCTGTATAGAAATGACCAGCTAAAAAAGAATTGCTATACCTGTATTGCACATTCGGGTGTTCGGAATACCTGCCCCCCTGCTGCACATTGTGGTTTTTCCTTCTGGCTCATACATCGCCAGAGGGCATAATAACAAGCAGAAGAAACCACTGCATGGTATGAGGAAATTGAAGTACTTCAGTGGCACCTGGTAGAATCAGAAAATATGCTGCTTCAAGCTGGAGTCTCAATGTGTCTGTCCTCAAGAGCACAGGCACTGTGTTTTTTTTCATTCAGGGGCAACAAAAGGAATGACAAACAGGAAGTCATGGGCCCAACAGGAAGTGGCATCGGTAAAGGGGAGGGCATCCACAGGAGTGGAAGGGAGAAGTGCACATGTCTCATACACTTGAGGCATGTACGCTGCCCCCACCCCCCACCCCAGCCACATGCATGCAATCCACCATCTTGGTCAGCATGGAACCCATTTAATACAGCTCAGAGTAACCAGTATCTAGCAGGATCATTCTACTTGTTCCTACAAGCTTGAGAAGATCTGCAGGGACATTTCTACTGCTGTTGTCAATATACGGTACCTGTATACCGACAAGGCAGACATCAATGTCCCCTTATAAAAGGAGATCTGTAACCAAAAGGGATAGCGTAGCCACAACAGAGATTTTTTTTTTTTAAATGTGCTGAAAATGCCCCCTCGACTTATACTCGAGTCACCTTTTTGCGCCTGATCTCCTGGACTTTGGGGACCGGGTACCTGGCACACATGTAGCCCCACTTTTGCTTAACAGGTGTGGAAAGTTTGTTGTCTGGGGGACCTACAACCGGGGAGCACAGATTTATTTATTTTTTTTCAAATAAGGGCACCCCTTCCATAGACTCCCATGTTAAACGGTAATTTCTCTGGTGCATTTGCGGACCCGGTTCCGGCCGGTCATAGGTTCCCCAGGACCCAGAACTTGGCTCACTTGTAGCCCCATTTTTCCTCTACAAGTGTGCAATGTTTGTTGTCTGGGGGACCTACGGCTGGGGAGCACAGATTTTTCAAAGCCGGACACCCCTTTCAAAGACTCCCATGTTAAACGTCAGTCTTTTCATGGGCACAGTGAGGCATGCACATGGACACCGTAAGGCACAGTGAGGCATGCAGATGGACACCCTAGGCTTATACTCGAGACAATATGTTTTCCCAGTTTTTTGGGGTAAAATTAGGTGCCTCGGCTTATATTCGGGTCGGCTTATACTTGAATATATACGGTAATATGTTTCTCTCGTTATGCGGACTTCGCTTCTCTAATGTTCATAGCCATTTGAAGGCAAGAAGGAAAGCGCATTGCGCTTGATACTTACAAACGGGCAAACGCCCACACACACTGAGAACACGTCTCCAAGCCCATGGGAAGTTTTTCATACAGACTGTTTCACCGCTGGTCCCGACTTGACCCAAGTGCACTCTGCTAGAGCGCTCCTCGGTTAAATCAGACATCGGGAGATGGATGAGAATCTAGAAAACACACATTATAGAATAAAATGTCCATATAATAAAATGTCCACAACATGAGGAATAGTGCCCCATCTTTGGTGTCAGTGGAAGTAATAGCCCCCTTGTGTCAGTGGAAGGAAAAGGCAAGAAAAGGGCCGAATCTGGCCCGTGGGCCACAGTTGGGGACTCCTGCTCTGGAGGAACCTTAGGATTCCGTAGAATCCTAGTTGAGAGAAGTCGCTTTAAAGGATCGCTAAAGGATTTTTTTTTTTTTTTTAGCTAAATAGCTTCCTTTACCTTACTGCAGTACTGGTTTCATGTCCTTATTGTTCGTTTTTGCTTTAAAGTTGCTGTAATCCTGCTCTGATTTCCACACTTCCTGCTTCTCTGTTGCCTTATAACCACAGTGCTGGGAGCTTTCTCACAGTGGTCTAAGCTGTCATTACTGTGTGTCTAAAACTTCCCAGAACCAATCAGATTCATTTTAAAAACAAAACACTGCCCTGGATTTGTTTGTTTATGTTCTGTGTGTCTATTTCTACTTCACAGAAACATGAAGCCAGTTCAAAAGTGAAACTAACCTGCAGGCACATTATATGATTGATTGTTATCTATTTTTAATCATTTTGAAAAGGAATCGGTTAACTTTTATGTCTCTATACCCTGTAAATAGTCATTTCAGCGAAAAAAACATTTTTTCCTTTAGTGACCCTTTAAGTAGTAACTTCATCAAAATCAGATCTAATCGTACTGTTTACGCTCAGAGAACAGGAGCGTTGTTGATTGTAGTTCTGTGCGGGGGCATCGCCTGACTCCTGGAGACCCGGACCACTGCGCTCTGGAAGAGTGACATTGTGACACTTCTAATCACACACGCTTAGTAGAAGAAAAATTAAAAGTGTCGCCATTTCCTCTACTTGTTATTCTGCCTGGCTGCATAACGAGCACAATAATCACGGCTTCATTTTGGGCTTTAAAGCCTTAACTCTGGAAAATAAGATTCTCCCTGGCAGTCCTAATTTGGGCCCCATTCGCATCTCGGCATTTTGTAGCTCGAAGCTGGAGACGGTTCACATCTCCACTACAAGTCGCCTGCAACCAAACGCCTGAAGGTTAAAAACGTTCTGGAGCTTTTTTTGTAGAGCGAATCGGGCATTTTTTATTTTTTTATAGCTTTTTTTTTTTTCATGGAAATGCTTGATTCAAGATTTTTTCCAAATTTTACTGCATTTTTGTGGAGAGTTTTGGACCTTTTTTTTTTTTTTTCATTTTTACACTCAAATGTAATAATTGAATAAAAATTATTATTATAACATATTTTTATTATTAATAAAATATTTTTTTTTAGTTTTGGGTGCAGGAGGATTAAAATGCCTGCCAGGTTTTCAGTAATACAAAGAGAACAGGAGACTTTCTCATACAAGTACATGGTACAGCAGCCACATATTAAGAATGACATGTTGTCTTTACATTATCCATTTAAAATGACATCTTAAGCCCTCTACACACGATCGGTTTGTCCGATGAAAACGGACCGATGGACTGTTTTTTCATCGGACAAACCAATCGTGTGTGGGCCCCATCGGTTTGCTTTCCATCTGTGAAAAAAAATAGAACATGTTTTAACATCTTCCTATGGATAAAAAACCTGATAGAAGTCCATCGGTCAAAAATCCACGCATCCTTAGAATCAAGTCGAAGCATGCTCGGAAGCATTGAACTTCATTTTCTCAGCTCGTCGTAGTGTTTTACGTCATCGCGTTGGACACGATTGGATTTTTGATGTGTAGGCAAGACTGATGAAAGCCAGCTTCATCGGATATCCGACGAAAAATCCATTGGATTAGATTCCATCAGATATCCCCGATAGTGTGTACAGGGCTTTAGACTACCTTCATCCAAGATACTTTTCCCTTTAAAGATGACCCTGTCCTCCAGGGTGACCACACTGCTGTATGACTTCACAGCGTTGTCACCCTGGTAAAGGTTTTGAAAAAAAGCCGATCTACTGCTACTGTCCTGCTACTGCTGCAGGAAAAAGCAAAATGCGGCGAAACCGCCCATTTTTGCCACAATTTGCGTTTTCCCGCAACCAAGGTAAATGTAGGCCAGAGTACATGAAGCCTTACTATTCCTGAAGCCCTAACGACCAATCCGTTTCAAGTCTTTATGTTCTGTTCTGAGCTGGAAAAGTTGATAGCTTTAATCTGGTTACTTTGGGAGACACCCATTGTACAGACTATTACAGTCACAAAATAGTTACCGTACATTCTTTCTGTAATATGAGTCGGTGACAGCATTACCTCATTATTAAGTGCTGCCTGGCCTGCTTCCTATCTAAACTGCTGCCATTACGTTGTGCAAACCTCAGACTAGGGGCTGATTTAAGGTGAACTTGTATTTTAGAGCATAAGTAAAATGGCGCAGGTGGTTCGTAGGGTCCACTGCCAGCAGCCTGAAATACACAGTGGTTGTACCAGGGCAGTCTTAATAGCATTACCGGCCAAAAGCTCTCAAAGCCGCTTTCCCGTCGGAAAAACCAATCGTGTGTACGGGGCATTTGGCATTTTTTCTAAGCCCACCAGCCACATTCTGCCCCTCCAAAGCCAGCACACTGTACAGTAAACTGGCCCTTTGTGTAAAAGTTTGGAGACCCCTTGTATAGATTGTCAGAAGTGACTCATGCAGATAGCAGAGGAATGAGAGAGCAGACAGAAATCGCACTCAGTGCATTGGATTGAGGAAAGTAGACACTATAGCGCAGGCATGTCCAAAGACCGGCCCGCGTGCCAATCGTTGCCCACGTTCAAGTTTCGGACTGCCCGCCTGGTAATTTTGACATGTATATCTTTTGTGGCCCCCAACGAATCCCAGAGTGCCGGGGGCCACAAAAGATATAAATGCTGGCTGCCTTCGAGAGGACGGGACGAGTGCTGTACAGGATACAGGAGTATTTCCTGTTTACACAGCATCCTGTGTAAAAGGAAGTTCCGTCTCTTGCGCTGCCATTGGACCACTGTTCTGTCCATCACAGGAGGCTGTCCATCACAGGAGGAAGGACTTTCAAGGCAGCTGAAAAAACAAGAGTTTCTCCTGTATGTCTGTCGGCGCCATCCGGCCCCCTCCCTGTCTCCTCAAGGCTGCAGATGGACATGAATCAGGCTGCACTGACGGCAAGGGTGAGTTTGCATTCATGGCCATGGAGTGGGTGCTGCATTCATGGCCATGGAGTGGGTGCTGCATTCATGGCCATGGAGTGGGTGCTGCAGATGGGCACTGAAAAGCGACAAAGGCTAGAGAATTCTTGTTGGGCAGTGTATTAGAGCTCGGGCGACCAAATTTTAATGGTTTAAAGAATGTCAGGCAAAATGGTCGGCCCTCAAGCTCGTTCACTTCATCAAATCTGGCCCTCTTTGAAAAACGTTTGGACACCCCTGCTATAGAGGGATATGCTTTGTTCATTTTTCATTTTTGGAGGCTTACAGAAGCTCCTTTTTACACATCATTTAGCATGTTACACCTAAACATTAAAACATATACCTGATTGTTATTTCCACCAGTTCAGTTAATTAAATTATCTTGGCCAACAATCCATCCGGTAATTAGCTTCTTCTTCCCCCTCTGCGCCCGGCAGATGATGAGTGAGGGACGCATCACGGTGAACATCGTGTAAAATTTCGGCCCATTTTGACCGCTAATGAATGTAAAAAAGAAAAATAACAGAATGTTCCGAGGTAAACGAAGCTCTCCGCAATTAACTGATTCATTGAATTTCAATATCAATTATGCCGGTGTTCTTGTTGTGTACGCACGGTAATACAAAGCCGGCACGGTGCCCCCGGCCTGTCCCTACTGCTAAACTGCTGCCGAAAAAACGCCATGTCCTTGGGATAAGATGGCGCCAATTAAAGGCGGTTAATGAGGCCTACATGTAAATGAGGCTGATGCATATGTATGAATCGCAGGCTGGTCCTCTGTTGCCTTCATTTAAATAATCTTATTGTGCTTTTTTTTTTTTTTTATTGTTTCCATTGCACATGCCCGGGGTGTTTATTTTGTTTATTGTTATTTCCAGGAAGCATACGGACCTCAAAAATGTACCTGTAACCCCCCCCCCCCCACTTGTCTTCCGAGGGGAGAACTTGGATAGTCACATTGGAGCGGCAAAGGTGACCTTTGGAATCGTAAGTCAGATTTTTCTTTTTATATTTTACAGATAATTGTTGAAGCAGAACTACAGGCAGCCAACCAAAATGCAGTATATGAATATTACTTAATCTGCCAAAAATGTGTAATTGTTTTGTGATCAACTTATAAAGATAGAGAAGAATAAAAAGAAGTAGTAAAGTTGCGTCATTGGATTTGATTGACGGCAGCGGGAGCCAATGGCTATGCTGCTATCAATCATCCAATGAAGAGCCGACTAGAGCTCGGGGAAAGCAACACGGGATCGCGCCCAAGGAGATACGGGTCTCGGGTGAGAAAAAACACGAAGCTTTACAACCTTGAAGGCAGGCATGTACTGGCCATTGGGGCTACAGGGAGTTTCCTGGTGGGCCGATGGCTCGGTGGGCCGGTTTCAGTAACAGCCTGTTAAAGTAATGGCTGGGTGGCTCGCCCTCCACTTCATGCAGTGATGTGGGAAGGATGAGAAAAATACAGAGGAGAATAAGTGAAATAATAAAAGAGGTGATATAGGACTCCGTATGTTATGTTTTTTTGCACAATTGCGTATAGATTATATACTGTTTTTATGCTTGTTTGCAAAATTAAAGTGGGCTGGTCTGGATGAAGTCCAGAGCTAAATTTTTGTCTCAGTCCAGCCCTGCTTGAAGGACAATTTTCTACTCGTCTGAACAGCTTTTTATTTAGCTTTAATGAGCATCAGGAGAAGCTGATCAATAGCAAACCATCCATGAACAGTTCAGAAGAAGTCCGGTAATTGTAAATACTAATACTAAATTACCATGAATAAAAGCCTTCACAATGACCCCAACAATGTACCGTAATTCCCGCTGACTACCAATGTAAGGAGCATTCTTCCCATTCCACCAATGTAACAATGATTCTTCCCATTGACCATCTATGTTAGGGCCCTTCCTTACACTGAGCATCAATGTTAAGATCCTTTTTCCAACTGACCACCACCAATGTAAGGATTATCCTTCCCATTGGCCAACTATGTTTTTAGATCCTTCCCCTTAACCAGCTATTTTAGGGTCCTTCTTTCCATTGAGCATTAATATAAGGAGCATTCTTCCCACTGATCACCAATGTAAGAAGCATTCTTCCCATTCACCAGCTGTGTTGGGGTCCTTCTTCCCACTGAACACTAAAGTAAGGATCATTCTTCCCATTGACCATTTATGTTGGGGTCCTCCTTTCATCTGAGCACCAATGTAAAGAACATTATTCCCACCGACAACAAATGTAAGAAGCATTCTTCCCATTGACCAGCTATGTTGGAGTTCTTCTTCCACCTGAGCACCAATGTAAAGAGCATTCTATCCATTGACCATCTATGTTGGGGCCCTTCTTCCCACTGAGCACCAGTGTAGGGAACATTCTTCCCATTGACCACCAGTGTAAGGAGTACCCATGCAAGGCACACTACGACGTGCTGAAAAAAATGAAGTTCAATGCTTCCGAGCATGCGTCAACTTGATTCTGAGCATGCATGGATTTTTGACCGATGGACTTCCACACAGACGATCGTTTTTTTATCTTTAGGAAATATTTAAAACATGTTCCATTTTTTTTTTCACCGTCTGTTTTCATCGGACAAACCGATCGTGTGTACAGGGCTTAAGAGTCCGATATGCCAAAATATCCCACATTACTTATTTATTTTTTATTTATTCTCATGTAATTAAGATGAAAGCTTTTGGCAAAACTTAGACCCCCTTCCTCAGGCTTTATACATTTCTCCATTCCAAACGTTCTGCATTAATCGATGACTAACACTGTACAGAACTCTACAACCTACTCTTCATGCTACTGAACCGTGAGCCTCACGCATAGTAATTATCAGGGGTTCCTTGAGACCTCTAAGCTCTTCTAAGAGTTCATTTGTTTTAAAAAAGATATGGCAAGGCTGCTCTGTGTATATGAAGAATCCTCCAATGTGTCGGCGAGTCTGGTGGGTGTGGTGGCACTGGTACTGTTGTGTATCCTGTTGGCGGAGCAGCTATTTCTGAACATGTGCATCTGTTTTACAAACAAGCAGAAGTTGCCCGTTTACAAAAAAGGCCTCCAAGCTGAATCATTGAAGCTGCCAGTAACATTCGGCAATGACTTTTGAGACAACCAACAACGTCAATACCAACAACCTCCATGTTAACCTTAACCCTAAACTTACTGTAAGACAATAGGCTCAAGGTACAAAGCTTTAACATTTTAGTGTATCCAATTAGACGGGCAATGCTTATAGACCTGGGGTCTCCAAACGTTCTAAAAAAAGGTTCCGTTTAGTGTTCTTCACACTTTTTAGAAGAGCTGGACTGGCCAATAGCCATTTCGGAATTTCGTTTTCATCTAAAAAATACAATTATTTAGTTACTCCCGAAATTCTTTTTTATTTATTTGGTTTCGTTAAAAAATGCATTTGTCCGAAAATCCAAATTAAAGTTGAATCTGTCAATTGAAGGCTCATGGTGCCCATTTGAATGTTCTAAGAAGATTCGACGAAGCAGCTAAACTGAACGACGCCGCAATCGTACATTTCCGGTAAAATGCTCCGCCCACAAGCTATAGTAGAATTCTAATGTTGTATGACACTAGTAATAATTATATTTATTCATTATTATTATTAGTTAACCAACATTAGAATTCTTCTATAGCCTGTGGGCGGAGCATTTGACCATCAATGTCCACTCGCGTCGATCGTATGTTTTTAGCTGCTTCGTCGAATCTTCATGTCTCTATAATGTCGAATCTTTTCTCTCTGTCGAATCTTCATGCCTCTATAATGCTGAATCTTTCCTCTCTATGTAGAATAATCTCGGACTAATAGAGTTAGGTTAGGCACGTTCAACTGCAGGTTCGATAGACGCAGATCGCTATTGTCACCATCATGTCAAATCTTCTATCTATATCGAACTGTTGTCGCAAGAAATATAAAGCTTTTTTATGTTGGATCTTTCGGATTTCGGATACTGTGCGTTCATTAACGTTTGTTAAAACGAACACGAAAATCCCAGAAATTCGGACGAATGCACATGTCTACTGGCCAATTGAAGTAGAAAATGCCCTGGCATCAGTGGGAGAAAACAATGCCCTATCTTTAGTATTAGGTGGAGTAATGGTAGCTCATTGTTCAAGTTATTGGAAGTGATAATGCACCATTGTTGGCATTACTGAGAGGACTAGTGCCCCATTGTCGGTGTCATTGGGAGGAATAGTTTCCCATTCTTGGAGTCAGTGGGAGGAATAGCTTTTAGCATTACATTGTTGGTGTCATTGAATGTTATAGTACCCTATCATTGATGTCAATAGTAGAGAGAGTACCCCATCGTTGGTGTCTGTCAGTGGAAGGAATAGTGCCCCATTCTTGGTGTCAATGGGAAGAATAGTGCATCGTTGGTGTCGGTGGAAAAGGACCTCATGGTTAAAGTCAGTGGTAGGAATAGTGTTCCATCGTTGGTGTCAGTGGAAATCGCAGTGCCCTGTTGGTGTCAGTAAGAGGAATAGTGTACCATCATTGGTGTCAGTGGGAAGAATAGGGCCCCATCCTTGGTGTCAGTGAGCGAAATAATGTACCATCCTTGAAAGTCGATTTACTAAAACTGGATCGCTCAGAATCTGGTGCAGCTGTGCTCAGTAGCCAATTAGCTTCTAACTTCAGCTTGTTCTCTTAAGCTTTGACAAGAAAACCTGGAAGTTGATTGGTTTCTATGAAGAGCTGCACCAGATTTTGCATTCTCCAATTTTAGTAAATCTTCCCCTTGGTGTCAGTAGGAAGAATAGTGCCCCATTGTTGGTGTCAGTGGAAGGACTAATGCCCTTATTGTTGGTGTCAATGAGAGGAATAGTGTCCGATTGTTGGTGTCAGTGGAAGGACTAGTGTCCTTATCGTTGGTGTCAGTGGGATTAATAGTGCCCAATTGTTGGTGTCAGTGTTGTTGGTGTCAGTGGGAGGAATAGTGCCCTTATCATTGGTGTCAGTGGCATTAATAGTGCCCAGTCGTTGGTGTCAGTGTCGTTGGTGTCAGTGTCGTTGGTGTCAGTGTCGTTGGTGTCAGTGTCGTTGGTGTCAGTGTCGTTGGTGTCAGTGTCGTTGGTGTCAGTGGGAGGAATTGGAATAGTGCCCGATCGTTGGTGTCAGTGGGAGGAATAGTGCCCAATTGTTGGTGTCATTGGGATTAATAATGCCTAATTGTTGGTGTTGGTGTCGTTGGTGTCAGTGGGAGGAATAGTGCCCAATTGTTGGTGTGAGTGTCGTTGGTGTCAGTATCGTTGATGTCAGTGGGAGAAATAGTGCCCAATCATTGGTGTCAGTGGGAGGAATAGTGCCCGATCGTTGAGGTGTGTCATGCAGATGTACACCCTGGGACACGGACCCTCTTATGAATTAACCACCTGATTGGCTGGCTCATATCTGGAAGCTTAAAAATCCACGTGCTGAATGGTTGCTTAGTACACCTCGAGAACCTTAAGCTCAATACATTCCTGGTTATGTGTCCCAGCTGGCTCTATGGTCTTTCATCACTGAATGGAGGCTGCCAATAGCATCACGCTTTTTTATGAACTTTAGAAATACCCTTACTCTGACTCTATTGTCAACCAACAGATCTATAACAAGTTCTGAGGACTTTTCTGAATCCAGTACTTTACATACTATCGAATACCCGATTGTGGTGTGTGCCCTGGTTTGCATTTGTTGCAGAGTCATCGGCCATACAACTATTTTTATACATCTTCTTACAAAATCCTTAACATCCGTCCTGAAGAAGCCCCACGGCGAAACGTGCGTCGGCGACTTTAGGGATTTTGTTTATAGTGGTTCACCTGTATATATGTATCATTGTTATTGTTATTTTATGTATATGTTATCATGCATTTAATTTGTTTTATTTAATGATTATATTAAAATTATATTTTTAAACTACTTCCTTGGCCTCGATAGTCCGACCATCAATACCTCTCCATAGTTATTGTTTTTCATTTTTTTTAGTGCCCGATCGTTGGTGTCAGTGGGACTCTGGGAGGAACGGTGCCCAATTGTTGCTGTCCGTGTCGTTGGTGTCAGTGTTAGGAATAGTGCCCGATCAATGGTGTCAGTGAAAGGAATAGTGTCCCATTGTTTGGTGTCAGTGAAAGGACTAGTGCCCTTATCATTGGTGTCAGTGGGATTAATAGTGCCCAATCTGTGTCAGTGTCGTTGGTGTCAGTGTGAAGAATAGCGCCCCGAGGACCGGATAAAAGCAAGCAAAGAGCCACAGTTTGGAGACCACTCTTCTAGACATTTGCTATCTGAAATGCGATTCCATTTTATATTTTTCTTTTGCATACTTACCCCCGGTAAACTGAGTAAAATGACAGTTTAAAGCCATTGGGGAATGCCACTTATTACAATTTCACAATTCACCAAAGCATCAAAGCTGCCTTAATTAGAGAAAACTGGAGCTTGTGAATATTTATAACATTTTGTGTGGATGTCGCCTCTCGGTTGCACGCAAAATAATTACCGCTGATATTTCCTGAGCATGTGGATGGATCACCTCCGGCTCTGTCGGTAACTTTGCCTAGCAACTACTTGCTGACCTTGAATATCATATAATAATTATCTAACATTTAGTTTTTCTGCCATTGTTGAAGGATGATTTAAGCTTTTTTGTTTAAACGCTTATTATATTCCTCGTATGATAACCACACTCCTGATAATAAAGGAGCACTACAGTCATAAATTATAATAAACTGAATGCAAGGGACATAATCCTCTCTTCAAAGGTCGCTGTTTTTCACCAAATCATTTATTTATTACAGGTATTTATATAACACCAACCATTTATATTCACAGCAGCCCCTGTCCTCAAGGGGCTTGCAATCCAAGCTCCCTATCTCCCATACATACATACATACATACATACATACATACATACATACATACATACATACAGAGGTGTAGCTTGAAGCTTGTGGGCCCCCGAAGCAATAGTTGACCTGGCCCCTGGGTTGTTCTCATCCTGTGCTACTTTCCATTCAGGGAATGGCTCAAAGCTTGTCCCCAGCCAATTAGAATGAAGGGGTGTGGAAGGCAAAGTGGAAGCCCAGTACTGGAGCGTGGCTGTGGGGCCCTTGGGCAGATCAGAGCTGGACTTTGTGGAGGATATGATAATGACAGGGAGGCTGCAAGGGCCCTCTGGAGCTCTAGGGGTGGGGTTGCGATTGTGACCATTGCAACCCCTTATGCTACGCCCATGCATACATACACATACTAGGGCCAGTAAGGACTGGAGCCAATTAACCTACCAGAATGTCTTTGGAGTGTGGGAGGAAGCCAGCGTACTTGAAGAAAACCCACGCAAGCACAGAGAGAACATGCAACCTCCATATAGAATACATATTGGTTAGCACTTGAACCAGGTGCTGCAAGGCAGAAGTTAACCACTAACATTTGTTGACTATGTAGCCCCCACCTAGTTAGGGTTTAGGATGTTGGGCAAATTTAGCTTGGCTCCCCTATAGCCAGTGGAGCAGTGGTTGATTATTTTGGCCTGCTCAGTGCTTCACAGGCTGCTGGTCTGAGTATTTCCCCCTGTGATTCTAGAGGGTTCTGGAATTTTAGTGGGTGGAAAGGTCAAAAGGGTAGCCTAAAATATTTATGGGGACCCAGCCAATTCCTCCACAGGGGTGCCCAGTAGGTGGTTGGAGAGCCCATAAATAGTCTGAAGCTTGGAGCAGGAGTTGAGTTGGTTCTGGGTCCAGTCCTGCAGGAGGAGCCCTCTGCCCCTGGAGCAGTCGGCTAGAATGCTGTTTGATGGTCATCGTGGTCCCAGCTCTAGCATAGCTGTGAAACCTATTTCAAGCCAGGTCTTTGCTTCTGGTCTGAAGAGTGCGCAAATCACCACTGTGGCACATGTATACCGCCCAATGTGTTTCTCAGATGTATACCGCCATTTGTTGTTCTCAATGCGTGCTGACAGTCAATACTGTCAGCGTGCATTGATACCCAATGTCCCCTCTGTATTTCCGGCTCCTGTGTACTCCGAGATTCACCACTTAGGCTTTAAATGTTGGGTCCTTGTTGGCTTCGGCTGCATGGGCCTATTTGGGTTCATGTGGCTTCGGCTACATGGACCACAGTTACTTTAGTCCCTGTCAGGAGCCTAATGCCCCGGGGGATCAGGGTTGGGCCCTTTTCGGAGGGTCAATTGACGATGCACCCGTCACAGTTTTTTGTGTCACTCTTTATGTGTGTGCACATTTTTCCTGCACCGGGTGAAGTTTTTGGGTTGTGTTTTGCACACCACAGGCTTTTCAATAGAAAAAAAAAGACTTTGAAAAAGGGGGTAGGCCCCATAAACGCGTCAGCCGTTCATTGATTTGTGGTTCCACTGGCAGGTGCCGTGATGTCCAGTCCATAGCTGTCTGAAAATGCACTTACTTGAACTTTCTTTGTGAGTAAGACCATTTGTTTTTATTCTGTTTTTAATAAAATTTAAGTGGTAATGCACTGGATCGGTGAGCCCTCCATTCTTTTATTTTTCTCTAGCATTGTTTGTATAAGGCAGCAGTGTAATCCAGAGAAAGGGGCAGAGAGCCGGAGCATTGTGTGTGTGTGTATAGGGCAATTGTGTGATCCAGGGGGAGGGGGGCAGAGAGCCAGAGTATTGTGTGTGTGTGTGTGTGTGTGTATAAGGCAGCTGTGTGATCCAGGGGTAGGGGAGCAGAGAGCCGGAGAATTGTGTGTGTGTATAGGGAAGCAGTGTGTTCCAGGGGTAGGGGAGCATAGAGCCGGAGCATTGTGTGTGTGTGTATAGGGCAATTGTGTGATCCAGGGGGAGGGGGGCAGAGAGCCAGAGTATTGTGTGTGTGTGTGTGTGTGTGTATAAGGCAGCTGTGTGATCCAGGGGTAGGGGAGCAGAGAGCCGGAGAATTGTGTGTGTGTATAGGGAAGCAGTGTGTTCCAGGGGTAGGGGAGCATAGAGCCAGAGCATTGTGTGTGTATAAGGCAACAGTATGATCCATGGGGAGGGGGCAGAGAGCCAGAGCATTGTGTGTGTGTGTGTGTGTGTGTGTGTGTATGGCAGCGGGGTAATCCAGGGGAAGGGGCAGAGAGATGGAGCATTGTGTATATAAGGCAGCAGTGTGATCCAGGCGGAGAGGAGCAGTGAGCCAGGGAGGGCATTGTGTGTGTGTGTGTGTGTGTGTATAAGGTAGCTGTGTGATCAAGGTGGAGAGAGGGCAGAGAGCCGGAGCATTGTGTGTATAAGGCAGCGGTGTGATCTAACTGTTGTCGAGCCAGAGAGAGAGAGAGAAAAAAGAATGCTGTGTTGGCACTAAATTTGAGGAAGGAATCTGCACATCATCAGCCGCGCCTTACGGGGTGTGCTACAACTATATAACCGAACGATAGTTGATTTGCTTATGACAACCAATCAGATCTTTGCCTTTATCTTCTGTTCTGCAGTGAAAGAAATGGCATAAGCTGGCCGATCACATGCTTTTCATCAATAGGACCCAAAATGTGTTTCACCGTTTCATATATGTACTTTGACTTGTGTCCAAGTGCGGGTGATTTATGAAGTATTTATTAAGCATAATGTTTATTATTTTCTGGATTTTCTCCCCTTTAAAATAACATGTGTGTCGCACTCCGATCCGCCCCGACTGCAGATCTCGGCTTATTTATTAAGTGTAACGCTGGTTTATTTAATGTCTGGCGTGATGCTAACATACAGCAGAAGGTCAAAGGTGTCGTAAACAGCCTCCATGTAAACGGTGTTCTCCAGTAGCCATCAGGGAGTGAAAGCCGTTGTCTGTTGGATCGTGTGATGAATACAGAGACACCCGTATATCATTTTATTTATTTATTTTCCCATAATTTTTATTGTTTTCTGGATAATTTGTACAAACAAGATATTATCATACAGCAAGTGTCAAATGAGTAGATTTAATATAAGAAATTATAAACACTTGATGCTTGTAAACGCGTGTAATGCATTTAGGTGCATCAAGTGCTTGGATGTTAACCCATTTCATTGGCCTAGCGTTTAACGTGCGTTTAGATGCGTTTACAGGCATCAAACGCTTTTTCAGCCATGACGCCGCTGCTCCTGGCAGTGTTTACTTTACTTTTTTTTTGCCTCTAAATGCCCCTACCTCCCTATGCATTCATGGACATATAGGCTAACATTCAAGGGCGATTAAATGGGAGCAGCACTAAAATCCAGTCCAAAAAATAATAATAAAAATAATAATAAAATAAAATAAATAAAATATATAAAATAAATAACAAATACAAAAATTAATAAAAATTACTAAAAATAAAATAAAGTCCAGTGTGCATGAGGCCTAATAACTAAGTGGAGGAGTTGGGTGGTGGACCAACAGATCACGTGGGAGTCTGGACATTTATGGATGACTTTGGTCATTATAGTTAGACTGTTGACATAAGTGCAGGTGCTGAGATAAAATCAAATGCAGGGTATGCCATGTCCTGTATTCAGTTGGTCTGATTAAATTGGGAGATAGTGATAGTTAAAGAGCAACTCCAGGCTCAGTCTTGATCCTCCTACCCCCCCCCCCCCCCTTGGTATTTTAGGCCTACCTTAAAGTCTTTTTTTATTTTTTTATCTCTGGCTTTCCAGCCTAGAGAAGAGATGTGAGATCTTATAGACCACATATCTCACTGTAAAGAGGACCTGTCATGCCCTATTTCTATTACAAGGGATGTTTACATTCCTTGTAATAGGAATAAAACTGATAAAAAAAAAAAAAAAATGAGAGGAAAAGTTTAAAAACAAAACAAAACAAAAATTACAAGTAAAATAAGAATATAAAAAAAAAAAATTAAAGCACCCCATTACCACACCCTCGCACACAGAAGCGCCCACATACTGTATGTAAACGGCATTTAAACCACACATGTGAGGTATTATGATAGCGCAATAATTCTAGACCACGACTTGACTCTAAAGCAGGTAACCTAAAAAACTGTGTTGCCTATGGGGATTTTTAAGTACTGAAGTTTGGGGCCATTCCACGAGTGTGCGCAATTTTAAAGCGTGACATGTTTGGTAGCTATTTACTCGGCATTACATCATCTTTTACATTTTACAAAAAAAAATCAGACCAACTTTAGCTTTTTTTTTCTTTTTTTTTTTTATTCTTTAAAAAAATATTTCCAATTTTTAAACATGTTTGAAAAATTTCTGCACGAATAACGGTGACATAAAAAGTTGCAATGACCACCATTTTATTCCCTAGGGTCTCTGCTAAAATCAAATAATGTTTGGGGGTTCTAAGTAAATTTTTTAGCAAAAATTTAGAGCGAAGTGTCAGAATTGGCCCAGTATGGAAGTTGTTAAAGGTAAACCTCATTCAGTGCATTTGCCAGATTTACATTGCTGTGCCCTTGTTGTTGGGATTTACCCTTTCTTTCTATCCCAGTAACCTAAGAGGTCTTTGAGTTTAGCCGAATTTCCTTTTTTTTGCCCGTTTGGACAGCATTCTCCGTATTGTGAATTCCCAATGAAACCAGTCCATTATGGAGGATGCGCTCTAGAGAGAGGAAACAGGAAGATCAGCTCACAGCAGTGCCCTTTTGGCTCACGGGAGAGGAAATAAGGAAATGTCAGTGAGAGTAGAAATGGCAATATGGCAAGGGATCCCCCCCAACCCTCCCCCATGGTCAATGATGACTACAATAATGGTATGGAGGTGTTTTGGAGTGAGTTTACAGATTTTGGCGATATGGCAATGTGTTGCTTTAACTGACAATTGCGTGTTCCCAAATACAATTTACCTTATATACTCGAGTATAAGCCGCGTTTTTCAGCACATTTTTTGGTGCTGAAAATGCCCCCCTCGGCTTATACTCGAATCACCTTTTGCGCCTGATCTCCCGGACTTTGGAGACCTGGTACTGTCCGAACTTGCCAAACTTTGCACCCATATAGCCCCACTTTTCCTCTACAAGTTGTTGTCCAGGGGGACCACCGATTTTTTAAAGTCGGGCACCCCTTACATAGACTCCCATGTTAAATGGTAATTTCTCCAGTAACTTTGGGGACCCGGTACCGACCGGCCGTAAGTCCTCTGGACCCAAAACCTGGGACATATGTAGCCCAAATTCTCCTCCACTAGTGGGCAAAGTTTTCTGTCTGAGGGAACCTACAGCTTGGGAGCACCGATTGATTATTCAAAGCCGGGCACCCCTTCTATATACTCTCATGTTAAACATAAGTCTAGTCATGGGCACAGTGAGGCATGCACATGGACACCCTAGGCTTATACTCGAGTCAATACGTTTTGCAATTTTTTTGTGGTAAAATTAGGTGCCTCGGCTTATATTCGGCTCGGCTTATACTCGAGTATATACGGTATGTCTACGGTGGTATTTGATCACCTCTGCCGTTCTTTTTTTTTTTGTGCTATATACAAAAAAAGAGCTATCATTCTAAAAAAATATATATATATATTGTTATAAAACACACCCAATAAACAAAATGTAAAAAATCAAATATATTCATCAGTTTAGGCCACTATGTATTCTGATACTCAGGGGTGTCAAGCTCATTTTCATTGTGGGCCACATCAGCATTATGATTGCCCTCAAAATGGCCGGTTGTATCTGTAAGATTAGATGTCCAGCGCATCCCCTCCACTTACATTAGATGTCAAGAGCCACCCCACCATCAGAAGTTGGGTCCCCCACTCTCCCTTACATCACAGTGCACCTCCCTTTCCTTATGCTGCTGGGAAGAAGCTGGATGCATTACTTGAAAGCAGAAAGTACAGGGTCTGGAGGAGGACCAAAGGAGGGCTAGAGCTCTCCTGCAGCTGCAGGAAAGGTTTGAGGGCCACATGAAATGGCCTGGAGGGCCACATTCAGCCCGCGGGCCTTGTGTTCGACACCTGTGTACTACATATTTTTGTAAACAAAAAAAAGATCCCAATAAGTGTGTATTGATTGGTTTACGCAAAAGTTATAGCTTCTACAAATAATGGGATATTTTTATTTGTTTAATGGTAGCAATCAGCGACTTATAGTGGGACTGCGATATTGCAGGGGGACAAATCGGACACCTAGCTGTCACTTTTAATACTTTTTGAGCAACACCAATACAGTGATCAGTGCTAAAAAAAAAATGCACTGTCACTGTACTAATGACACTAGCTGGGAAGGGGCTAACATCCTAGGCAATCAAAAGGAATTAATGTATTCCTAGGGAGTGCTTTGACTGGGGGGAATGTAAAGATCTGTGTTCTTGGCAGGAACACAGGATCAGCACAGTCCCCTCCACAGAACAGCAATCTGCCTTGTTTACATGTTCTGCCTTTTTCTCCTGAACGATCGCCGGTTCCCGGCCGACATCGCGTCCGCCAGACCCGCTAATTGGCTCACGGTATATCCAATCACAGCGGGAGCGGGTCGGCGGGCTCGCGTGCCCCAAACTGGGAAGTGTCAGATCACGTACCATGTACGTGATCTGGCGCAGAACGGCCGCCCCGCCGCAGTAAATCTGTGGTGGGTGTAATTAAGCGGTTAAATAATGCATTTTAATGATACATTGACGATTACAGAGCTGCATGAATTGGTGTCTTTTTTTATATCTGTTTAGCTTTAATTTTGCCGTATTTCTGGCATCCACAGGGCTGAGTGTTTCTTTGCGATAAATCACAGAGGGAAGATTTTTTTTTTTTTACTTTTTTTTTTTTTGGAGCGTCTTGGAAACATAATGGCAGCAATCTGGGGATGCTTGAAGTGATTCTTTGTATCGGTCTTTTATTGAAATCAGTATCTATTGTGTTGAAGAGCTTAACTTTGCTGAACTAAGCCAGAACTCCGACGGTTCACACTTTTTGTGCCAGATGAGTTTGGAACCGTTTTTTATTTAAAGCACTTAAGAGTTCCAGTCTGTAAAAAAAAAATTATATATATATATATATATATATATATATATATATATATATATATATATATATATATATAAAGCCAGCAGCTACAAATACTTTTATTACAAGGACACTTACCTGTCCAGGGATCCCGCAATGTCAGTCCCCCAAGCCGATCCGTTCATCAACTACAGGTGGAGGCGCCGGCATCTTCACTAAGGGAAACAAAAAGTGAAGCCTTGTGGCTCCACAGACTGTTTCCTACTGCGCATGCGCGAGTCGTTGTGCTTTCTGAATGTCCTCGCTGTTTTCATGTACCTGGGTGTCTCCCAAAAAGGCTAAGTTCACCAGCCACTCCTTACGGGGTGCACTACATAAATTACACACCTTGAAAATGGGCACTTAAACACCCCTCCTTCCCAGAGCAATTTTCAGCTTTCAGCGCTCTTACACTTTGACAATTACTCAGTCACGCAACACTGTACCCTAATGATTTTTTTTGTCCTTTTTTTCATACAAATAGAGCTTTCTTTTGGTGGTATTTGATCACCTCTGTTTTTTTTTTATTTTTTGCGCTATTAACCACTTGTGACCGGCCCCACGTCCAAAGACGTCACGTTTTTGAAGATGGATATCTCGGTAACGGCAGCAGCTGCTGCCACAACCGAGATATCCATCTCTTCGTGGGGCGGTCCTGTTAACGATAACGGCGGTCATCGCGGCGGATTCGCCGCGAGATCGCCGTTACCGGCGGCGGGAGAGGGTGCCCCCCCCCTCCCGCCGCTCTCCCGCGCCCTCCGCCGCTTACCGTAGCCGTCGGTAGCGGCGGAGGCGATCGGGTCCGCTCGTTGTCTGTCCGGGGATGTGACTGAGGGAAAAAATGTCCCTCAGCCGTCCCCCTCTCTCTGCTGGGCGGAAGTGACGTCAAAACGTCATTTCCGCCCAGCGTCTTAAAGAGACATTTAATATGTTTACATTTTGACTTATTTTTTTTTATTTTTTATTTTTAATTTTTTTGCATTTAAGCCTGAATATGAGATCTGAGGTCTTTTTGACCCCAGATCTCATATATAAGGGGACCTGTCATGCTTTTTTCTATTACAAGGGATGTTTACATTCCTTGTAATAGGAATAAAAGTGATAATTTTTTTTTTTTTTTCAGTGTTAAAAATTATAAAATAAATAAAAATAAAAACCGAAACCAAAAAAAAATTTTTTTAAAGTGCCCCGTCCCGACGAGCTCGCGCGCAGAAGCAAACGCATACGCGAGTAGCGCCCGCATATGAAAACGGTGTTCAAACCACACAAGTGAGGTATCGCCGCGATCGTTAGAGCGAGAGCAATAATTCTAGCCCTAGACCTCCTCGTCATCTCAAAAAATGCAACCTGTAGAATTTTTTAAACGTCGCATATCGAGATTTTTAAGGGTAAAAGTTTGACGCCATGCCACGAGCGGGCGCAATTTTTATGCGTGACATGTTGGGTATCATTTTACTCGGCGTAACATTATCTTTCACAATATATAAAAAAATTGGGCCAAATTTATTGTTGTCTTATTTTTTAATTCAAGAAAGTGAATTTTTTCCAAAAAAAGTGCGCTTGTAAGACCGCTGCGCAAATACGGTGTGAGAAAAAGTATTGCAATGACCGCCATTTTATTCTCTAGGGTGTTAGAAAAAAAAATATATATAATGTTTGGGGGTTTTAAATAATTTTCTAGCAAAAAAAACTGTTTTAGTCTCGTAAGCACCGAATCTGAAAAACAGGCTCGGCAATGAAGTGGTTAATGAAAAAAGACCGATAATTTTGAAAATTTTTCTTAGTTTCTGTGATAAAATTTTGCAAATTATAAATTTTTCTTCCTAAATTTTGGCCACAATTTATACTGCTACATGTCTTTGATAAAATAACCCAAAGTTTTTGGAAATTATTTGGTCTGTGTGAAAGTTTTAGAGTCTACAAGCTATAGTGCAAATCATAAAAAATTATCGCATCTGATCACACCTGATTTACTGAAGGCCTATCTCATTTCTTGAGACCCTAACAAGCCAGGAAAGTACAAATGCCCCCCAAATACAGATGGACACTGATTGGCACAGGTGGGCACTGAGGTGGCACTGATGAGGTGGACACAGATGAGGCGGCACAGGTGGGCACAGATGAGGCGGCACAGGTGGGCACAGATGAGGCAGCACAGATCAGGCGGCACAGATGGGCACTGATCGGCGGCACAGGGATGGCACTGATGAGGTGGCACAGGGATGGCACTGTATGGGCACTGTACACTCATCGATCCGATCCGTTCTCCCTCCTCATACGCTGTGTCTGTGTGAGGAGGGAGAGGCGGCAATGAGAGACGATCTCATATGTTTACTGGTATTTGAGATCATCTCTCATTGGCCGCACAGATCGCATCGCAAACGGCCACTCTGATTGGCCGTTCGCGGCGAACTGTAATTGGCTGTGTCCAAGGGACACGGCCAACACAGATTTTCCCCGCTGCGCGCTCGAGGAACGAGCAAAAGGGAGGACGTCAATTGACGTCGTCCTGGATTTTCAGGTCCGCGCTGTAGCCATCATTCGGCTAGAGCGCGGGCCTCAGGAGGTTATATGCATTACCATAAAGGTCATGCCATAGCACTCTCCATTAGACACGTGCAATTCGTTTAGTTCCGAATTAGTTTTTCTTTAACACATTTTGACAAATTTGCTAATTCTGAAATTTACGAATTTTTTTAATTTCCGTATTTTCGTATTCTAGGATTTCCGAAATGTTGAATTTTCGGAATTTTGGAAATTATGAACTTTGAAAATGATGAATTTCGGAAATACGGAATTTCTAAATTGGAAGTTTCGGAAATTTTGAAATCTCGGAAATTCGAAAATTCTAATTTTGGAATATCGTAATTTTGAAAATTTGAAGTTGGGCAATTTAAAAATTAGAAGAATAGGAAATTTGAAAAATAGAAAATCAGAAACTCTTAAATTCATACTGTATATCGTATATTAGAAAGTTCAGCAGTTTGGAAATTCAAATTTCCCAAAAAAACAAAAAAACAAATGAAACGAAAAACAAACAAATTTTTCGGCAGTACATGTCTACTCTCTATCTACTAAAAAACGTAAAGGTTTTTTTCAGCTCTTTCTCCAATTCAGAATTGGAGACCCAACAACCAACCCAACCCTCTTCCAGCTGGTCTCAGAAGTCAGTCAGCAGTAGTCTAAGCATTGCAGATAAAATTCACTGCAAGGCTCCGTCCTCCAGAACACAAAGTTTTGGAACCTTTAAGGCCGCGTACACACGATCAGACCTGTCCGATGAAACATGTCCGACGGACCGTTTTCATCGGACCAGGCTGAAGTGGTCTGTTGGTCTGATGTGCGTACACACCATCGGACCAAAATCCCCTCGGTCCCCTCGGACCAGAACGCGGTAACGTAGAACACAACGACGAAGTTAAATGCTTCCAAGCATGCGTCGACTTGATTCTGAGCATGCGTTTGATTTTGGTCCGATGATTTCGTGTACTAACCATCGAACATGTCCAACGGACAGGTTTCTAAGCATGTTTTGAAACTTTTGTCCGCTGGAAAACGGTCTGATAGGCCGAACACACGATCTAACATGTCCGCTGAAACTGGTCTGCGGACCAGTTTCAGTGGACATGTTCGATCATGTGTACGCGGCCTAAGGGTCCTTTCACACGTGCGGACTGTTTTTTATCGTCCGTTTTTTATCGTCCGTTTTTTATCGTCCGTTTTTTTATCGTCCGTTTTTTATCGTCCGTTTTTTATCGTCCGTTTTTTCATCCGATGTTTTCATCCGTTTTTTTTGTTAGAACTTTATTTTTATTACATATTTTGATGAAAAACGGATGTTAGTGGATCGGATGTTAAACAGATAGTCCGCTAACATCCGTTTTTCGTCCGTTCCGTTTTTTTGACGGAAGAAAAATAGGGTTTTCTTCCATTCAAAAAAAACGGAGCTTGACGGAGACGGATGTAAACGGACGTTAGCGGATGGTCATCCGCTAACGTCCGCTATCCCATAGGAAAGCATTGTGGTCCGTTTTCATCCGTAAACGAACGGTTGAAAAACGGACGAACGGTCCGCACGTGTGAAAGGGCCCCGAGTTCTGCCAAAAGCTTAGCCTGAGTGTGACCGGGGAGTTCCTCCATAGTGAAATTCAGTCAAGGGTGTCTGGGGTGTTAGTATACAGCCAATAATGAAGTTTTATCATTCAACTGTGCAGGTATTTTTTTTTTCCTTGATATAGTTCATCTTCAGATTGTTTTGAAGTTTTTCCTCTTGTGATCATATGACTTATTATCCAGACTCTGCATCTACACAGGGAATCCTCTGTACAGCCGCGTGTTGTGATAAGACGATGGCCTGGGGCTGCCGGGACGTAGACAGGCAGATGGCAGGTGGGGCAATTATCTGAGCAGGAAACAGAAGAACACGTGCAGTGGGGATTTTGTTGCCAAGTTTTGGCCCCCACCCTCCAAATACTTCCAGATTTAAGAATCTCCCATCTGAAATAAAGGAGTAGTCTTTTTAGTTTTAGTTTTTTACATTCTTTTTTTCTTTTATAGTTGCTATGAATGTTAAGTTAATGTCAATGAATCTTATTATGAGCATAGTTGTGAATATTTTAAAATACTTTTAAAGCCCAAATGAAATAAGTATGCAGTCAGTATTATAGTAGTATAGTATCTTTCCACATTTAGTTAGCATTAACCTGACAGTCACCTGTCACTCCCTCGAGTGTGTCACTTGCCACGCCACCTGCCACCAGATGCAGCTTGTCACCTGCCACACATTGCAGATTGTCACTTGCCACGCCACGTCTCCTGCCACGCGTTGCGGATTATCACTTGCCACATCGCCTGCCACACATTGCAGATTGTCACTTGCCACGCCACATCTCCTGCCACGCGTTGCGGATTATCACTTGCCACGTAGCCTGCCACACGTTGCGGATTGTCACTTGCCACGCCACATCTCCTGCCACGCGTTGCGGATTATCACTTGCCACGTCGCCTGCCACACGTTGCGGATTTTAACCTACCATGTCACCTGCCACCAGATGCAGATTGTCACTTGCCACGTCACCTGCCGCATATTGTGGATTGTCACTTGCCTCGTCACCCGCCACATGTTGCATATTGTCACTTGCCACGGCGCCTGCCACACGTTGTGGATTGTCACTTGCCACGGCGCCTGCCACACGTTGAGGATTGTCACGTGCTAAGGTGGTGTTTTGCTTGTCAGAGTCAAGCAGCAGAGAGATGATGTAATCGGCACAGTGAGGCCAGAAGTTACTGCAGGGATGCAGGGCGGGTGCGGGCCAGTGAGAGATGTCATCTCTCTGCTCCCCTGACCGCCGGCTTGTTGATTGGCCAGACGCCCGCTCACCCACAGAGCCGCCCAGCTGACCACCCACTCTCTGACTCTCACTCGCTGTCGAGCCGCCCACCCACACACACCGAGGCACCCGGCAGCTCACGCTGTCATCCACATGCTCTCTCACTCGCACGTGGACTTGCGGAGCGCGGACCCGCTCAGACTCCCTGATGCCCGCAACTAGAAATTAGCTAATTTTTTAGGGGTGGCAATTGCCTAGAGACCTGAAGATTCGACGTTCTAGAGACCTGAAGATTCGACGTTCTAGAGACCTGAAGATTCGACGTTCTAGAGACCTGAAGATTCAACGTTCTAGAGACCTGAAGATTCGACGTTCTAGAGACCTGAAGATTCGACGTTCTAGAGACCTGAAGATTCGACGTTCTAGAGACCTGAAGATTCGACGTTCTAGAGACCTGAAGATTCGACGTTCTAGAGACCTGAAGATTCGACGAAGCAGCAAAACAACATACGATCACCACGAGCGGACATTTATGGTCAAATGCTCTGCCCATAGGCTATAGAAGAATTCTAATGTTGGTTGACTAGTAATAATAATATAATTATTACTAGTCATACAACATTAGAATTCTTCTATAGCTTGTGGGTGGAGCATTTGTCTGGAAATGTATGATCGCGGCGTTGTACAGTTTAGCTGCTTCGTTGAATCTTCTTGGAACATTCGACACCATAAGCCTTCAATGACAGATTCGACCTTAATTCGGATTTTCGGACGAATGCATTTTATTACAAAATGAAATCAATGAAAACTAATTTCGGAAGTAACTTTAAATAATTTTATTTTTCGGGCGAAAACTAAAATTCCGAAACAACATATTTCAGTGTGCACATGTCTGCTCTATAGTCCTCTGGCAGTGAGTGTTTATTGAAATTAATAAAACGGACTAATTCGCTAATGTGTGGAAATTTTTACTGTACTGAAGGCTTAACCAGGGCAGGAAATGGCAAAAAAAATGTTATCCTTGGTAAACAGTCCATCGCCTACCGCATTGATCCTCCTGCCCGCCGCCGCTCCCTCCAGGAACACAACCACATCTGGCCTAAGCCAGAACTCTCCCCTTATCTCACAGTTGATACAAGAAAGAGTGACATCCACACTCTACTATATTTTTAAAACAAATTTTAACACTTTTTTTGTTTCTTCCAAGGAAGCCTTTGTTGGCGGCAGCTGCTGGCCCATTTTCCGCGAGATTAATGATCAAAGTGTTTATCTGTGTGTCCAGTCACAAAGTTGCTGTCAGAGAGTTTACCACAATTAGCTCTCGTAAAACCCAGCTGTGCTTCTGACTCACTCGCTCTTGTCTTTATTTTGCCATCTCCAGGGACCCACAACTGATAGTAACCTTCTCCAGTGAGTACAGATGAGGTCAGAGAAGATGAGTTGTGTGTAAACTAACTAGTGGCTTCTGGTGATGGCCTGAAAGCAGGAGAACAAGTTTAAAGTCTATTAGTAGCCAATGTTTTGGCCACATCATCCAATATCTATTCCCTTAAAGCAGGGAAGTCCAAACTTTTTTCGAAGAGGGCCAGATTTGATGAAGTGAACATGCGTGCGGGCCTACCATTTTGCCTGACATTTTATAACCACTTCAGCCCCGGACCATATTGCTGGTCAAAGACCAGGCCACTTTTTGCGATTCAGCACTGCGTCGCTTTAACTGACAATTACGCGGTCGTGGGACGTGGCTCCCAAACAAAATTGACGTCCCTTTTTCACCACAAATAGAGCTTTCTTTTGGTGGTATTTGATCACCTCTGCGGTTTAAATTTTTTGTGCTATAAACAAAAATGGAGCGACAACTTTGAAAAGAAAGCAATATTTTACTTTTTGCTATAATAAATATCCCTGAAGAATTAATAAAAAAAAACTATTTTTTTCCTCAGTTTGGGCCGATATGTATTCTTCTACATATTTTTGGTAAAGAAATTGCAATTAGCGTTTGATTGGTTTGCGCAAAAGTTATAGCGTCTACAAAATAGGGAATAGTTTTATGGCTTTTTTTTAGGGCTGTGCAAATTAACTTTTAATTAATCGATTAATCTTTAATTTTTTTGATCGATCAAAATCTTTTTGATCGATTAAAATTCTTTCGATTGGTACTCGCCTCTCTGCCGGCTTCTGGGCCTTCAGGGAGTTCCGTCGAAGATCCGGTGATGTCACGGACACCGGCGGGGCTTGCCGTATCCATCTGAACGGCTCCTTTGCTGTGCCTTCATATCTGCATGCCGGCGGGACCTTACTATCTGCCACACACAAGGGCTGTTACACTTCCCTCTATCACTTCCCTCTATCAACCTGGGATTCTACAGCCATCCACAGGGAGTTGTGATAGTTCCCTTCACGGGACAGCTACATGCCGACGCACTGATGTTAACCTCTCATTAGTGTTGAGCAGAATATGCCATATTCGATTTCGCGATATATCTCGAATATATAGTCGAATATTCGAGATATATTCGCTAAATACGAATATTCGTGATATTTTTTGGAAATGAAATGATTGCGAATTTTCGCTATTGCAAATGCGAAATTTCGAGAAATGCGGAAGGAGCACTCTGATTGGCTCAGAATATTTGTGATATTTTATAATACCAAATAATTGCGAATATTCGGCAAATGCGGAAGTAGCACTCTGATTGGCTCAGAATATTCGTGATATATTACAATACAAAATAATTGCGAATATTCGGCAAATGCGGAAGGAGCACTCTGATTGGCTCAGAATATTCGTGATATATTACAATACAAAATAATTGCGAATATTCGGCAAATGCGGAAGGAGCACTCTGATTGGCTCAGAATATTCGTGATATATTACAATACAAAATAATTGCGAATATTCGGCAAATGCGGAAGGAGCACTCTGATTGGCTCAGAATATTCGTGATATTTTATAATACAAAATAATTGCAAAATTTCGAGAAATGCGGAATGGAGCACTCTGATTGGCTCAGAATATTCTTGATATTTTATCGTAATTTCGCAAAAATGCGAATGATAAATTGATTGCGGAATTTCGACAGTAACACTCTGAAATCGAATATATGTGTTATTTTAGCTAAAAACAATATTGCGAATTTCTCGAAAATAATCGCGCGATATCGCTATTGCCGAATAATCGCATTGCGATTTTTCGGCAATATAAAATGAACGCTGCAGCTACTCGGCCCAAGGTCTCTAATAATACCAGCAATGCTTTTAAACGTCGATGGGGATCTCTAGGATGTGATCTGTTCTAAAAAAAAATTGAAAAAATACGAATATTCGAAATAGCGAATATTCACCGCGAAATTCGGAATATATCGCGAATACTCGAATATGCCATATTCGAGCCGAATATTCGCAATACGAATATTCGTGAGCAACACTACCTCTCATCTGTATTCAGCCGTGGTATCGTTGTACACATTTTTATACCAGTATCATACTTAGCTACATGTTTTTATGACTGCTTTTTCTACCGTTTGGTATTACTCGCACCATTTTTACAGTTTATGTAGCTACATCGATTTTATCTCCAGTGCAATATTTATTTGGTTACCTATTTAAAGACTATAAAAGTTTTAATGCTATTCCCATCGAGCGCTGCCTTTGTGTGTTTTTGTATCCTGCTATCCATTTTTACAGTTGTCGGTAGCTGCACTGGGAATCAGCCTACAAGGAGATCAGCTAAAAGTAGTTGGATCTGTATGTGTGTTATAATTTATCGAAATTAGTCGATTAATCGATTAAAAAACAAAACGATTAATCGAACACAAAAATTTTGATCAGTAACAGCCCTACTTTTTTTTTTTATTTATATTAATTTTATTCTTTTACTAGTAATGGCAGCGATCTGCGATTTAAACTGGGATAGTTGGCAAGTATGAGGCAGCTGCTTTGGGCCCCACAACAATGACAGGGCCCAGGGCAGATTACCCTTTTTCCCTGCCTTTAAAGAAGGCCCTGCTTGGATCTGTATTCTCTAAAAAGGGCAGTTCTGTAAGGCGGGTAGGAGGTGGAACCAAGGTATGGAGCTTGGAGGTGGGTAGGGGCGAAGACATGGGTGTCTTAGAAGGGGGGAGTACCTGTACCTATTCTCAGAGTAAAAAAAGCCCTGGGTATATCTGTACGTATAAAAAGGAGAAGTCTGAAAAAGGGTATTGAAATGGCATTACATTACCAACTTTGCTTTTAGACAGCAGGAAACATTTTTATGTAGACTGGAGTTTTTCCATAAAGCTTATGTCTGGGAACTTCATTATTACCATTCAACACTGCACTCCCCTCTAACTAAAAGCCCTTCTTATTACCTCAATCCGTGATCAAGTGGCATACTGGGTTCCGACTCTTTTCTCCTCTTGACTGCAAAGCGGTAGGGTCCTTTGGGTTCTCATTTCACTGCTTGGGGAAGTGGACACTTCTCATTGGTCTTGTAAGGAGAATTGAAATTTGAAGCACAATGCCACTGCCAAGTGGTCTAGATATAACATTATTCTATTAGAAGTCAGGGGTACAATCCCAAAAAGTAGCCAAAGCATTTCAGTGCTACCAAACAAGCTGCTGGAAAAGCCAGTGCTTGTAATTCACACTGGAAGAAATACCATTGTAGGTTCAGTTCACTTCTGGCTTGTTCATATTGTTAGTCAACCCCTGATGAAGGGGGTGCTTGGACCCCTGAAATGCATTGGCTACTTTTTTGTATTGTGTATGTGTACTCCTTACTTCTAATGGAATAACATTGTTTCTGGACCTCTTAGTAGTGGTGTAGTGCTTCCATTTCAATTCTTGATACATTATACCAGTAGTCTACAAACCATGGCATGGGGGCCGAATGCGGCCCTTTGCTTGTTTTTATCTGGCCCTTGGGGCAGTATTTTTTTCACTGACACCAATGAATGGGCACAGTTCCTCTCAATGACACCAACAATGTGGCCCAATGATGGGGGCCCATTCCTTTCAATGATCCCAACAATGAGGCCCAATGACACCAATGATGGGGCATCATTCCTCCCAATGATGGGGCACAGTTTCTCCCAATGACACTCACAATGGGGCACAATCCCTTCCAATGATCTCAACAATGGGGCATTATTTCTCTCACTGACATCAAAAATAGGGCATTGTTCATTCCAACTGATGCTGGGACAATTTATACTCCTGATGTCCACAGTCCGGCCCCCCTAAAGTCTGAAGGACAGTAAACTGGCACTTTTGTTTAGAAAGTTTGGAGACCTGCATCAGCCAAGGAGACTGTGGAAATCCTCTGGGGTGTAGAAGCTGTCTGCCTAGTAACCAGATCAATTACACCAACATCAATGCCTTAAGTGAACAATACCAGTAAGATAGCCCTACAGGTCCAGCAGTGTAGCGGTGTAATGGCGGCATACTGAAGTCCAACGTCAAGACTGGTCTGCATGGCTGTATCCCTGGTCTCCACTACCAGAAGAGGCAATGCAAATAGCCATGTTAAAGCAGTGTTTTGATGAAATTATACTTTTTAAATCAAAATATCCCTATAATACACAAGCTTAATGTATTCAAGTTACATAGTTACATAGTTAGTCAGGTTGAAAAAAGACACAAGTCCATCCAGTTCAACCATAAAAAAAATAAAAAATAAAACAAAGTAAAACACAGTACATACTCCCATACACCCAACTCCATACCCACAGTTGATCCAGAGGAAGGCAAAAAACCCCAGCAGAGCGATGATCCAATTTGCTACCGGAGGGGAAAAAATTCCTTCCTGATCCCCCGAAAGGCAATCGGATTTACCCCGGATCAACTTTACCTACAAAACTTAGTACTCAGTTATATTATGTGCATTTAGGAAAGAATCCAGGCCTCTCTTAAAGCAATCTACTGAGCTGGCCAGAACCACCTCTGGAGGGAGTCTGTTCCACATTTTCACAGCTCTTACTGTGAAGAAACCTTTCCGTATTTGGAGGTGAAATCTCTTTTCCTCCAGACGTAAAGAGTGCCCCCTTGTCCTCAGTGTTGACCTTAAAGTGAATAACTCAACACCAAGTTCACTATATGGACCTCTTATGTATTTGTACATGTTGATCATATCCCCCCTTATTCTCCTCTTCTCAAGAGTGAATAAATTCAGTTCCTCTAATCTTTCCTCATAGCTGAGCTCCTCCATGCCTCTTATCAGTTTGGTTGCCCTTCTCTGCACTTTCTCCAGTTCTCCGATATCCTTTTTGAGAACTGGTGCCCAAAACTGGACTGCATATTCCAGATGAGGTCTTACTAATGATTTGTACAGGGGCAAAATGATATCTCTATCTCTGGAGTCCATACCTCTCTTAATACAAGAAAGGACTTTGCTCGCTTTGGAAACCGCAGCTTGGCATTGCATGCCATTATTGAGCTTATGATCAACTAAAACACCCAGATCCTTCTCCACAACAGATCCCCCCAGTTGTACTCCCCCTAGCATGTATGATGCATGCATATTCTTAGCCCCCAAGTGCATAACTTTACATTTATCAACATTAAACCTCATCTGCCACTTAGTCGCCCAATTAGACAGAGCATTGAGGTCGGCTTGTAAATTGGAGACATCCTGCAAGGACGTTATTCCACTGCATAGCTTGGTGTCATCTGCAAAAACAGAAATGTTACTTTTGATCTCAGACCCAATATCATTTATAAATATATTGAAAAGTAAGGGACCCAACACTGAACCTTGGGGTACACCGCTGATAACCTTGGACCATTCAGAGTAAGAATCATTAACCACAACTCTCTGAATTCTGTCTTTCAGCCAGTTTTCTATCCATTTACAAACTGATATATCTAATCCTGTAGACCTTACCTTACACATGAGCCGTGTGTGGGGAACTGTATCGAAGTAAAGTTAGTCTGTAAACTAAGGTCCGTTTTGTTAGTTTATAGTAGTAGTTTGATATTTTATAAACTTACAGCAGGCCGTGGCCATCTTAAGAGCCGGTTCACACTGGGGCAACCTGGGATCCGACTTCAAGACGCCCCAAGTTGCGCGGTCGAGAAAATGAATGAAAGTGAATAGGAGCTGTCTTAATGTACACTACTGAAGTCGCTCCGACTTCAGAAAAGGTTACTGTACTACTTCAATCTGACTTCTAGGCGACCTGTACCCATTGAATGGAGGTCGCCTCCAAGTCGGATACCTGTTCACAGTGAGGCAACTTTACAGGAAGTCGCCCCAGTGTGAACCTGTTCTAAGGCAAGCTCCTACCTGACACAGGGGAAATCCACGCCAAATTTTAAATAAAAAAACGGCACGGTCTGGTATGGATTTAAAGGGGAACCCCAAATCCATACCAGGAAAGGGGGTGGGGACCGGCGAGTGCCCCCCCTCCTGAGCCTTACCAGGTGGCATGCCCTCAACATGGGTGGGTGCTTTGGGGCAGGGGGCGCCCTGTGGCCCCCCCACCCCAAAGCACCTTGTCCCCATGTTGATGGGGACAAGGGCCTCTTCCCAACAACCCTGGCCATTGGTTGTTGGGGTCTGCGGGCGGCCCCCCACCCTATGTGAATGAGTATGGGGTACATAGTACCCCTACCCATTCACCTGGTGGTAGAAAAATGTCAATAAAAAAAACACTACACAGGTTTTTAAAGTAGTTTATTAGGCAGCTCCGGGGGTCGTCTTCCGACTTCGGGGGTCTTCCGACTTCTGCCAGGCACCACCGCTGTCTTCTTTCAGCTCTTTTACCAGTGGCAGCCCGGTCTTCTCCCTTCCGACTTCGGGGGTCTTTTCCTGACTTTGGGCGGTCTTGTTCCGACTTCGGGTGGTCTTTTGACTTCTCCGCTCTCTTCTCCCGCTCTCCGGTTCTTTTCCTCTGTGGGCATCTGAAGCCAGACTGTATTTCTTCCTGGATCTCATCCTTGCAGATCTCGCACATGCTTAGTGCAGCACAAGCAGTGTAATAGGTTTCAAGTCAGGTTTCCATAGCAACGCCAGTGTCAGGGGAAGTTGCCGCCCCTTCCCAGGAGGCATTGCAAACAGGAAATTATGTGATGGGCCACGGCCAGGGAGGAGGAAGTAAAAAATGAATACAGCAGATATATAGTAGGTGCTGAGAAAAAAAATGTCCAACTCATTTACAGTGCACAGTTTAGTGAGGGATGCTGAAGAGTTGTAAAAGTGAATGGAACTTTAAGTTTAAAAAGGTGTTAAAGCATTTTTTTAAAAATATATATATATTATATTATATTATATTAAATAAATGGATGGAAGCAGGGTGGGGGGAAAAGAGAGAGGGGACAACATGCCAAGAGATGGGATTTAACTCGACATATGATAAATCTGCTCTAAGTGAATTTAGGTGACCTCAGTCAATCCAGACCAGTGTTTGGAATAAATTTGGCTCTCCGTTCCCAGGCAGCCCCCTAGGACACATCTAAATGTCTCCACCAAGACACATAGTTTATCTTTATTCTAGTTTGATATTGTTTTATATGTTTTATAAGTCACTTCACACTCCTCCGTGTGTCAGGTTATTAAATCCGGAGAGGGAGACGGCAGGAGTCTAGAGATGGTCGGGTTTTATGAGCGGAATGGTGCCGACTCAAATTAATCTTCTCCTGCTGATTAGATGATGTGGAGGCTTTCAAACTCGTGGAAAGATTTTCCTCAATCTGTGCCAACGTTTCCTCACATACAATCACAAGTTATCACATGTCCAACCAGACCCTTGCTCAGAATTGGAGCCCAAATCCAGGCAAAAGTATTTTTTGTTTTTGGTAGAGGGGAGGATTAAAATATCTTCTTCTGGAATATTTTTTGGGGGTTTGTGCCCTCATTGGGGACAGGAAATGGAGATGGAAGGAGAAGCTGGTTGTGATGCCCGGAGAGGAGAGCTGGGGAAGCTGCCCATAATTGCCCCCATGGATGGGGTAAGTGCACCACCCGACCTGACGGGGGTGGAAGGGGGTGAGGGTGAGGGCGGATCCACGGTTTTCTGCCTGTTTCCCGATTTGGCCGAAAGGAGAATCGTTCTGACTGGCCACCTGACCCGACAGGGGAGGGGGGGTCGGCGGATGCACCGTTTTACGCCAATTTTACAATTGGCTGAAAGAAGAAGCCTTCTGATTGGCCGTGGAAGAGGAAGGAGACAGAAGCTGCTAAGCAGGGGAAGGAGAAGCTGCTTTTGATGCCTGCCGCCATGATGCCTGCAGAGGAGAGCCAGGGAAACTGTCCACGACCTGACGGGGGGGGGGGGGGTTGGTGGATGCACTGTGTTCTGCCCGTTTCCCAATTGGAGAAGCTTTCTGATTGGCCGCCGAGGAGGAGTGGGGAGATGGAAGCCGTTAAGCAGGGGAAGGAGAAGCTGCTCATGATGCCTGTGGAGGAGAGCCGGGGAAGCTGCCCATGATTGCCCCCATTGATGGGGCAAGTGCACCACCCCACCCCAATGGGGGAAGGGGGGTTGGTGGATGCACTGTTTCCCTCCCATTGGCCACCGTGGAGGATGGAGGAGGCGGAAGCTGCTGAGCAGGGGAAGGAGAAGCTGCTTGTGATGCCTGTGAAGGAGAGCCGCGGAAGCACCACCCGACCCGACGGGAGGTGGGGGGGGGGGGGTTGGCGGATGCACTGTTTTCATGATTGGCCGAAAGGAGAAGTGTTCTGATTGGCCACCGAGGAGGAGGGGGGAGACGGAAGCTGCTGAGCAGGGGAAGGAGAAGCTGCTTGTGATGCCTGTCGAGAAGAGCCGGGGAAGCTGCCTGTGATTGCCCCCCATGGATGGGCTAAGTGCACCACCCGACGGGGAAGGGGGGGTTGGCGGATGCACTGTTTTCCCGATTGGCTGAAAGGAGAAGCGTTTTGTTTTCCCGATTGGCCTCCGCAGAGGTTGGAGTTTTTTTAACCGACTTAAATTCCTCTCTGACTGCACCTGAGAAAAATCAGGTCTGCTACGCTTTAGACAGGGCTGTGCTGGGTAGCAGAACAGTGTAAATCTCAGGAATGGATGGACAGAAATACAAATCCTGGCAGGTAAAACAGCTTTCTTAACTCAACTTCACCAATCCTCTTCTGACGTGAGTGCTGGCAACTGCTATATACCAGGTTTGGCCCCGCAGGCCCTTCCCAACCCTCCTGACACAGAGCTGTCATTAAGCTGCGCCCAGCGAGTATCTACTCCACTGGTATCTCTGTCTGCAGATAATCGCCATCATACCCGCCCCTCCCTCCCCCCGCGCCCCCCTTGCCCCCGCCACTTGTCAAGATATTTTCACACGTCCGCTCGTGAGCCCCTGTAACGCTGCACTGCTGGACTAATTTAATATGAAGTGTTGCATCTAATTGCCCGATATGTTTAATTAATAACAGACACTTTCTGTCCCTCAAAGAAGCTGCAGCTGGTCCCCCGGAGTGATTAAAGAAGATGAACAAAGCAGTAATTATGGAGCCGGCATTGGGGGGAGGCAGGAAGGGGAGCTTTTATCGTTACATGTGATAATTACAGCTTCGGGTCTATGTCGCTGTTAACCCTTAGGCCTTTAGGGGGGGCATTACATTAAAGAAGGACTCCAGTCCAAAGAAAGAGAGGGAATCTGTCACTTAGGAAACAACTTGAACAATGCAGAAACTGATTTTACTTTTTACAATAAAGCGGAACACCCCCAACCAAAAACATTTATTTTATTCAAAGCAAACTCCCCCATTCATCCATGTCTCCCATGTTTTGTTTTGCTGGGAAGTCCCTTCGAACCCCCCCCCCCCCTAGGCATTTCTGGTTCTGACCATCTTGAGCAGATGATTCATGTAGCATTTACTTCCTGCAATCCATCCGGCCTTAGCTCAGGCATGCAGGCAGACAGGATGGTGTACTTCAGTGGCAGTCAACTCTCTTGATATGTGGGGCCTCAGGTGTGGCCCTCGACATCACTATAGAACCGCATATAAAATTAATTGAATATTTTGTCTCAGAAACTGCCTACTCATAACAGGATATAGTGAAAGTCTATGAGTACGATAAAGAGAATGGTGAGAGACTGCAGACATGATGCAGGAGATGGTAGGAGAATGCAAGAAATGGTACAAGAGATGGTCAGAGACTGCAGACATGATACAAGAGATTGTCAGAGACTGTGGGTATGCTGGAAGACTGTGGGTATGCTGGAAGACTGTGGGTATGCTGGAAGACTGTGGGTATGCTGGAAGACTGTGGGTATGCTGGAAGACTGTGGGTATGCTGGAAGACTGTGGGTATGCTGGAAGACTGTGGGTATGCTGGAAGACTTGGTCATAGACTGCAGACATGATGCAGGAGATGGCCAGAGACTGCAGACATGATGCATGAGATGGCCAGAGACTGCAGACATGATGCATGAGATGGCCAGAGACTGCAGACATGATGCAAGTAGTGGCGGTCCGTCCATAGGGATATCCGGGCGCCCCCCCCCCTCCTGTAGTCACAAAAAAAAAAAAAAAAAACGGGCCCTTTAAGAACTTTTATTCGGCTAAAATGTAATTTTTACATTTTAACCGCAGTTCTGGCGACCGTCTATAGAGGGTGCTGCAGCACCACCCCCTCTCGCAAATAACATACATTCATGCATATATGCACGAATGCATGTTATTGTTGGTTGTCAGCTGCCTGGTCTATTCATATAACCGGATATAGGTCGCCGGTTACCTGAATAGCGGCAGCTGGTTGGCTGAGGGGAACTGCCTATCAGAGCCAGGCTTTTCAAGTACCGCCCTCCGGCTCTCGGATGTCTATCCTCGGAACGCAGCCCCCCTGCGTTCCTTGGATAAGACTGACGGCCGTTTCAGCCAATCAGGTTCCCGGATTCTGGTTATCAGGAACCTGGTTGGCTGAAGCGTCACCAAGGCGAAAAAAGACATCGAGGGAGGACATGGAAGCTTCAGGTCAGTGCATTTTACAGGGAAAGGGGCGACAATTGGCACAGAGAGCGGCAAAGGGGACAGAGAGCGGCAAAGGGCACAGTGGCATCAATAAAAGGGCACAGCACAGTGACAACAATGGGCACAGAGGCGACAAAGGGCACAGCACAGTGACAACAATGGGCACAGAGGCGACAAAGGGCACAGCACAGTGACAACAATTAAAGGGCACAGTGACATGCACAGTGGCAACAATGGGCACAGTGGTGACAATTGGCACAATGGCTGCGTTTGATGGCATGGCACAGTGTTGACAATTGATGGCACAGTGGCTGCGTTTGATAGGCACAGTGAGGCTGCAATTTTTTATTTTATTTTCGTTTGCGTCCCCCCAAAAATGTTGAGCACCAGCCGCCACTGGATACAAGAGATGGTCATAGAATGCAAACATGATACAAGAAATGGTGAGAGACTGTGGGTATGTTTATATTCTTTCTATTTTTTTTTATTCTATTCTAATACTTTATTTGCTATTCACTTTTATTTTGTTCTTTTTTTTCTATTCTAATTTGTTCTGTTTTACTCTCTTATTTTCTATTCCATTTTTTTATTTTCTATTCTATCCCATTATTTAGTATTCTGATTATATTTCAATTCTTTTATTTTCTATTCGGTTTTGTTCTATTACGTTTTCTCTTCTATTCCTTTATCTTCTATTCTATTTTATTCTCTTTGGATAATTTTTAATTAGATTCGAAAACATTTCGAATTCCAAAACCATTCAAATTTTAAGACTATTTGAATTATCTCCCAAATTGTGTTTTTGTTATTTCAGATTAGTTTTAATTCGCTACTGTTGTACATCCGAATTTCCAAATAACAAAAAATTTGTACGAATTGTTCTTTTTTTTTTTATAAAAAAAAAAATGTGTTTGTAAGACCGCTGGGCAAATACGGTGTGACATAAAGTGTCGCAATGACCGCCATTTTATTTTCTGAAAAAAAAAAAATATAATGTTTGGAGGTTTTAAGTAATTTTCTAGCAAGAACACATGATTTTAACTTGTAAACACCAAGTGAAAAAAAAAAGCCCGGTCCTTAAGTGGTTAAAGTGTAATGCCGCGTACACATGATCGGACATTCCAACAATAAAACCGTGGATTTATTTTTTTCCGACGGATGTTGGCTCAAACTTCTCTTGCATACACACGGCCACACAAATGTCAGAAATTGCGAACGCCAAGAACGCTGTGAAGTGCAACACTACGAAGAGCCGAGAAAAATGAAGTTCAATGCTTCCGAGCATGCGTCATATTAATTCCGAGCATGCGTGGAATTTTTGTGCGTTGAATTGTGTACAAGCGGTCGGAATTTTTTGGCACCTTTTGTTGTCGGAAAAATTGAGAACCAGCTCTCAATTTTTTGATCCGACCATGTGTAGGCTGCATCTGACATTTGCTGTCGGAATTTCCGACAACAAGCTTCCATCGAACATTTGGTGTCGGAAATTACGATTGTGTGTACACGGCATTAGTTCACCACCTTTTTTTGTTTATCAGCAAAAGTTGAAATAACCACGCCCATTCCGTATGGTAGATCTGCCATTTTTCTATTGGTTGACAGCGACACGTTAGAATTTCCTTTTTCACATTTACATTTTTTTTTCTCCTCTCAACTCTTCCCCTTTTTTGCTCAGATCTGCAAACTCTGCAAAAATCTGAAACAAAAGAAAAAAAAAAGTAGCAAAATAAACATTGTAACAGATGCGTACTCAGCAGCCGCTGTTTCTATACAATGGATTTCCATGTCGTTGATGTCTGAAGAGGAAGACGGCTCTTTGTTTTTTGTTTTTTTTTCGATTGTCTCTCAGCAGGAGCTCAGGACCCCCCCCCCCCCCCCCCTCCGTCCCCCACCCCCCCAACATTTTACTTCCTGATCAGGACACAGAGAGGGTTAAAAGAAAAAGTCCTCGAAGTGCTGACAACATAGGTCTGTTTATCTGGAGGTTTTTTGTTTTAAACAACATTGTTAACGGGAAGGAAAAACACAGAGCCTTTGTGTGTTTATTGTTTGGAATGTCATCAGGTTCTGTATGATGAGCAGAAAAAAAAGTGACAGTTGGGGCCGTTCACATCAAACTGCCATGAAAAAACGCGTTAAAATGCGCATATCCCACTGATACCAATGATGGGGCACTATTCCTCCCACTGACACCAATTATAAGTTGCGATTTATCCCACTGACACCAATGATGGGACGCAATTCCTCCCACTGACGCCGATGATGGGGGCGCAATTCCTCCCACTCACGCCGATGATGGGGGCACAATTCCTCCCACTGACGCCGATGATGGGGCGCAATTTCTCCCACTGACGACGATGATGGGGCGCAGTTTCTACCACTGACACCGATGATGGGGCGCAAGTCCTCTTGCTGACGCCGATGATGGGGCGCAAGTCCTCTTGCTGACGCCGATGATGGGGGCGCAAGTCCTCCCACTGACGCCATTGATGGGGGCGCAAGTCCTCCCACTGATGCCGATGATGGGGGCGCAAGTCCTCTTGCTGACGCCAATGATGGGGGCGCAAGTCCTTCCACTGACGCCGATGATGGGGCGCAAGTCCTCCCACTGACGCCGATGACGCCGATGATGGGGGCGCAAGTCCTCCCACTGACGCCAATGATGGGGGCGCAAGTCCTCCCACTGACGCCAATGATGGGGGCGTAAGTCCTCCCACTGACGCCGATGATGGGGCGCAATTCCCTTCCCTTCCTTCCAATCGGCTCACAGATTTCTCCTCATTGAGATGTGGAACTTTTAGGTGTCACCATACCAAGACATTTTGGACAATTTCATGCTCCCAACTTTGTGGGAACAGTTTGGGGACGGCCCCTTCCTGTTCCAACATGACTGCGCACCAGTGCACAAATCAAGGTCCATAAAGACATGAATGAGTGAGTTTGGGGTGGAGGAACTTAACTGGCCTGCACAGAGTCCTGACCTCAACCCAATAGAACACCTTTGGCATGAATTAGAGTGGAGATTGTGAGCCAGGCCTTCTCGTCCAACATCAGAGCCTGACCTCACAAATGCACTTCTGGAAGAATGGTCAAACATTCCAATAGACACACTCCTAAACCTTGTGGACGGCCTTCCCAGAAGAGTTGAAGCCGTTATAGCTGCAAAGGGTGGGGCCAACTTAATGTTGGACCCTGCGGACTAAGACTGGGATGCCATTAAAGTTCATGTAAAGGCAGGTGTCCCAATACTTTTGACAATTAAATGTATATGGGACCTGTTTGATTGACAAAGCGTTGCATATACTGGCCGGGATTCAGATACATTGGCGTATCTTTGTGCGGGCCTAGCGTATCTTCTTTACCCCAAGCCGCCACAACTTAGAGAGGCAAGTGCGGTATTCACAAAGCACCTGCTCTGTAAGTTGCGGCGGCGTTTCGTAAATTGGCCGGCGTAGGCACGCCTAATTCAAAGTAGGAAGGAGGTGGGCGTCATCTATTTAATTTAAGCGTGACCCCATGCAAATGAATCACCGGTTGAACTGGGCTTGCGCGCGCATGCTCAGAATCACGTCGCATATACTCACTAAGATACGTTGGCGCAATGCCTACGACGTGAACGTAACCTACACACTGCCCTATTCACGTAGTACTACGTAAACGGCGTACGCAACGTAAAATTCGACGGTGTCGTTCCCTGGCCCATACCTTTGCATTAGCTGCGCCTGCTATATGAGGGGTAACTTTACGCCGGACGTAAGCCTTACGCAAATCGCGTATATGAAGCGGCCGGGCGCATCTACGTTCGTGAATCGGCGTATCTTACTCATTTGCATATTTATAATGGGAACGCTGAATGCGTCCGGCATAGGCAAGTTACGTCGGGCGGCTGAAGCCATGTTTTTCGACGTATCTCGCTTTGTGAATCGGCGCAAAGATGCGACGGTGCACATTTGGACTTACGTCGGCATATCTGGAGATATGCCGACGTAAAACGTTTCTGAATCCAAACCAACCTGTCTATTGTGATATACGGCTGTGTAGCATTATGCGTCCCTGGGCCGTGCACGTGACCGAGAAGCGCGGACTGTAGAACGTTGTCTGCGCTACTTCAGAGCCTCAATAAATGCCACCTGCTCTGCCCAGATCAAATGGTCCTCTTAGTTGTAAGTGGCATCAAAACATAATTACGGGGGGGGGGGGGGTAGTGTGTATGCGATGCTGGCACAGCTTCACAGGCAGCCCTTTGTCAAAGTGTTTGGCATGATATGAAAACATAAATTACAAAGCAAAAAAAGCAAAAAATAAATAAAAATAAAAAGTGAAATCACTGGGGAGACCCGGCCTTGGCTGGCACCGTGCTGTCAGCTTCTCCTCCATCTGTCATACTGGGAAACCATTCTTCTGGGAGGGACATTCCAAGGTGATATCCGAGCAGACGCTGGATACGGGATGTTCCCATATCGGAAAATAATATCTTCTTCTGACTGTGGTTGGCAGCGAGAGAGCTATAGATGAAAATGAATACAGCCCTGTATTCCTTAATTCGATGTATATGTTTAAATGCAAGCAAAGGCCATACCACAGGTTGAAGAACAGAAATTTGCATGATTCCCCCATCAACACAGACAGTCAGGACAGGGGGCCTATTTTTATTCTCTGCTGAAGGTAATTTGCACTTTCAGGTCATGTCCCACCTCCAACCTGTGAATGGACAGTGAAAGAAGAAGCAGCAGGCTGATGAGCTCCTCTCTTGGTCACTCTGCTCTCCTCAGTGGTGGCTGGTGGGCTTTTCTTCTGGGGGGGGGGGGCTGGCAAACAACCAGCACCACTATCCCCCCGCCCTCCGGGTGGTGCGGCTCTGATGCACCACCCCCCACACCAGGGGCGACCATGTGGCACTGTCGGCCAGCATCCCCCCTTCCTGGGAGGTCCAGGACTTACTTTGCGGCTGGCTGTGTCCTCCTTTCCTGCTGTGTCGTCCTCTCCTCTCCTGCAGTGTCCTCCTCTCCTCTCCTGCAGTGTCCTCCTCTCCTCTCCTGCAGTGTCCTCCTCTCCTCTCCTGCAGTGTCCTCCTCTCCTCTCCTGCAGTGTCCTCCTCTCCTCTGTCCTCCTCTCCTCTCCTGCAGTGTCCTCCTCTCCTCTCCTGCAGTGTCCTCCTCTCCTCTCCTGCAGTGTCCTTCTCTCCTGCAGTGTCCTTCTCTCCTGCAGTGTCCTCCTCTCCTGCAGTGTCCTCCTCTCCTGCAGTGTCCTCCTCTCCTGCAGTGTCCTCCTCTCCTGCAGTGTCCTCCTCTCCTGCAGTGTCCTCCTCTCCTGCAGTGTCCTTCTCTCCTGCAGTGTCCTTCTCTCCTGCAGTGTCCTTCTCTCATGCAGTGTCCTTCTCTCATGCAGTGTCCTCCTCTCCTGCAGTGTCCTCCTCTCCTGCAGTGTCCTCCTCTCCTGCAGTGTCCTCCTCTCCTGCAGTGTCCTCCTGCAGTGTCCTACTCTCCTCTCCCGCAGTGTCCTACTCTCCTCTCCTCTCCCGCAGTGTCCTACTCTCCTCTCCTCTCCTGCAGTGTCCTACTTTACTCTCCTCTCCTGCAGTGTCCTACTCTCCTCTCCTCTCCCGCAGTGTCTTCCTCTCCTCTCCTCTCCTCTCCCGCAGTGTCTTCCTCTCCTCTCCTCTCCTGCAGTGTCTTCCTCTCCTCTCCTCTCCTGCAGTGTCTTCCTCTCCTCTCCTCTCCTGCAGTGTCCTCCTCTCCTCTCCTCTCCTGCAGTGTCCTCCTCTCCTCTCCCGCAGTGTCCTCCTCTCCTCTCCCGCAGTGTCCTCCTCTCCTCTCCCGCAGTGTCCTCCTCTCCTCTCCCGCAGTGTCCTCCTCTCCTCTCCCGCAGTGTCCTCCTCTCCTCTCCCGCAGTGTCCTCCTCTCCTCTCCCGCAGTGTCCTCCTCTCCTCTCCCGCAGTGTCCTCCTCTCCTCTCCCGCAGTGTCCTCCTCTCCTCTCCCGCAGTGTCCTCCTCTCCTCTCCCGCAGTGTCCTCCTCTCCTCTCCCGCAGTGTCCTCCTCTCCTCTCTCGCAGTGTCCTCCTCTCCTCTCCTGCAGTGTCCTCCTCTCCTCTCCTCTCCTGCAGTGTCCTCCTCTCCTCTCCTGCAGTGTCCTCCTCTCCTGCAGTGTCCTCCTCTCCTCTCCTGCAGTGTCCTCCTCTCCTCTCCTCTCCTGCAGTGTCCTCCTTTCCTCTCCTGCAGGTCTGTTATAATCCTATAGTGTATACTATGGAAAAGAAATGTGCTCTGTGCCACTAAAGTGTTTGGGTTTGGCTAGAAGAAAAGGTGGCAGCCCTAGTGCCGGCTGGTGGGATGGGAGGCCCGGGGAGAGCGGCAGGAGGGGGGATGGGATGTTCCTCCTGCTCATTTAGGATAACAGCCGAGCGACTTTTTGCGTCATTTCGGGGTGAAGGGGTTAACAAATCAACTGTTTGTTGTTTGTTTTTTCAGGTTTCCATCTATTTTATTTTCCATCTACTTTTGCATTTTTCCGCTCCTACTTTTTAATTAGATCGGAGTCCGGCTCTCAGATTTTTTTTCCCCCCCTTGACGTGACCAAAGAAGATTGTGGGGAGTCCGGGGGATTGTAATTGGCTGGTCTGGCCGTGTGCGTGGCCGAGCTCCACATTTGGGAGAATTCCCCGGTGAGGTTCCTAATGGCTCGCCCATGCAGGAGCCGGCCTGCCAGTCATTTGTCGTTCCCCGCATCGCCTCGCCGCGGTGTGTCTTCAGCTCGCTGCCATTGATTTACTTATCGTCTCAGGGTCTTCCAGCGTGCAAACTTCTGATCCGCTCGTGGCAGACGCGACTTGGTTAGCATTAGGCCTCCAGTTCCTCTACCGCCAGGTTAATGCGGTTTCTGGAAGGTTCTGTTGGAATTGATATTGGCGGTTTCTTTTTTTTAACAAAAGCAGCAGATCTGAGGAAGGTGATCCGGCCATACAGGGTAATGTTAGCTTCGTGTTGGCAGGAAGAAATATCAGGGAAAAAAAGAATGGTCTGCGATTTATCAGCCGTCTTTGGCAGGCTCAGTCTGGTGGTGGAGATGCGGGCACCAAGACGGCAATAACCTTACGAGGGCACAGAGCCGTGCGGGAGAGTGCGGCTAGACTGTAAATTCGCACATTAGAAATGCATAGCTCCCAACTGTCCCTGATTTCGAGGGACTGTCCCTGATTTGGAGCAATGTCCCTCTGTCCCTCATTCCCCCTCATTTGTCCCTCATTTTGGTCTGATCTCTATAGATGTATATAAAATACACTTTTTATCTTTCAGTGTTGGTGTTAACAAGTCTGTGTGGATTTAATTAACTTTTTTTGGGTAATTCTCCTTTGTCAGCATTTGATGGGCACAGTGGCTGCGTTTGAAGCGGCACAGTGGCTGCGTTTGAAGCGGCACAGTGGCTGCGTTTGAAGCGGCACCGTGGCTGCGTTTGATGCCCCCCTAAAAATTTGGAGCACCAGCCACCACTGGTCCTCATAGATCCTGATGGCTTCCTTTTATGCTCAATAAACTTCTGTTATTTGTGCTCCTCATGAGCTAGAGTGTAGTAAAAAAAATCACACCTTTGTCAGCAATTGATGAGCACAGTGGCTGCGTTTTGATGGGCACAGTGGCTGCGTTTTAATGGGCGCAGTGGCTGCAATCCATTGGGTTTGTGTGCTCTCCCCCAAAAAAATTTGGAGCACCAGCCACCACTGGTCCTCATAGATCCTGATGGGCGCAGTGGCTGCGTTTGGGCGCAGTGGCTGCGTTTTGATGGGCGCAGTGGCTGCGTTTTGATGGGCGCAGTGGCTACGTTTTGATGGGCGCAGTGACTGCGTTTGGGCACAGTGGCTGCGTTTGATGCGCCCCTAAAAATGCCCCCCGCCACTGGTCCTCATAGATCCTGATGGCTTCCTTTTATGCTCAATAAACTTCTATTATTTGTGCTCCTCATGAGCTAGAGCAGGGGTCTCCAAACTGTGGCCCGAGGGCCAGATGTGGCCCTTTGCTAGCCTTTATGCGGCCCTTGGGGCACTACTTCTCCAACTGATATGAGGCACTATTCCTTCCACTGACACCAACAAGGGGGCACTATTTCTTCTACTGATATCAATGATGGGATACTATTCCTCCTATTAATAGGGGCCCTACTTCTCCTCTTACTGACCACCAACCCTGAGGCCACATTTATTCTCACCGGTGCTGGGCCCGGGTCATTTTCTGCCCCCACTGGCCACAATCCGGCCCTCCTAAGGTCTGAAGGACAAAAAAGTGGCCCTTTGTTTGAAAAGTTTGGAGACCCCTGAGCTAGAGTATAGTAAAAAAAATCACACCTTTTGTCAGCGTTTGATGGGCACAGTGGCTGCGTTTGATTGGCGCAGTGGCTGCGTTTGATTGGCGCAGTGGCTGCGTTTGATTGGCGCAGTGGCTGTATTTGATGGGCACAGTAGCTGCGTTTAATGGGCGCAGTGGCTGGGCCTGCGTTTGATGGGCGCAGTGGCTGGGCCTGCGTTTGATGGGCGCAGTGGCTGGGCCTGCGTTTGATGGGCACAGTGGCTGCGCCTGCGTTTGATGGTCACAGTAGCTGCGTTTGATGTTTTTTTTTTTTTTTCAAGTTTGTTTGCCCCCCCCCCCCCCCCCCAAAAAAAAAAATTGGAGCACTAGCCACCACTGGTCCTCATAGATCCTGATGGCTTCCTTTTAGGCTGAATAAACTTCTACTGTCAAGAGCTGGAGTGTAGTAAAAAAAAGAAAAAAATCACACCTTTGTCAGCAATTTATGGGCACAGTGGCTGCCTTTGAAGGGGCACAGTGGCTGCAATGGATGTTTTTTTTTTCAGTTTGTTTGCTCCCACCAAAAAAAATTGGAGCTCTGGCCACCACTGGTCTTTCTAGATCCTGATGGCTTCCTTTTATGCTCAATAAACTTCTACGGTTTGTGCTCCTCATGAGCTAGAGTGTAGTAAAAAAAAAATTACACCTTTGTCGGCAATTGATGGGCGCAGTGGCTGCGTTTGATGGGCGCAGTGGCTGCTTTTGATAATTTTTTTTTTTTTCAGTTTGTTTGCCCCAGCCGACACTGATCCTTGTAAATTCTGATGGCTTCCTTTTATGCTCAATAAACTTCTATTGTTTGTGCTCCTCACATAGGGTCTCTGATGTCTCGGTGCCATCTACGTGTTCTACTTTAGGTACCCTTCTCCCAGCGCTGTCACAGAGCAAGAGAGTTCATTGTACATGACTGTGGGAGCTGTCATCGGGATAGAGGAAAGCACTTAGTGGGAACATGTTTGTAGCCATTCCAAGCCCCCCACCCCTCCTTCCTCCACCTCCTCCTCTATCCTGGAAGGGGATAATTACTGATCTGGCACCAACCGTATGGCTAAATCTCTGACTCCCGCAGAACTGGCGACATTAGTGATGTCTGTGCCCAGGATGAGAGCTGGCCAAGGTTCCTGTGTGTGCCACATTGTTCGGAGGCCGGAGAGCTAGAATAGAAATGAATTCAGAGACACAATCTTGCCTCGCTGTGATGTGACTCAGTCAGTTTATAGGCATGTCAAAGGAGCAAAAACCATCACCTTTAAAAAAAAATAAGGAAGTACGAAAATTGTAAGTTACAGTATTAAAAAAAAAAAAAAAGCTGCAATGTGCTGTATGTGGTGTTCCGCTATGCCAAGAGAAAATGGCATATATAAATCTTGGGTAATTGGTAGTTTGATGTTCTTAATTATCAGTCTAAGGTAAGCAGTAGACCAAGATGATCATTGGCCCATCTGGTTGAACTGGCAAAGGATTGTGTGCCTCTGCAGATGGCCCCTTGGCCAGTTAATATGGTGGGTGGGGATTTGAAAAGTGAAATGCGATTGCAGTTGTTTTCACAAGATAATGCCGGAGCCAAGAGTGTCTGTGCAGTACGTAAAGCTGTCCCTGTGAATTTTTGGTCTTGACTTTTCTGATTTTGTAGCCACATCCTGTCCTTTGAGTGATGCCTAGCTTACCTGTGTTAACATTGTCCTTATTGGCCACCATATTGCTTTTATTGGGCAAAGGCCAATGGTGTTGGATGGACTTTGCTCTGGAAGGTGAGACTTATGCAAAATTGGAGCAGTTGACTAATCAATATAAAAATGACCATTTCTTTTGAAATATTGCTCTAAGCCTCATACACACGATCGGACTTCCATCTGATGTAATAGATTTTTTACCCTGGTCCAATTACAGGATTATTTTCTATTCTGCCTCTGATCCAAATCTAGGATGATGTGAATGCCTTGCATGCAAAAGAATCACACTGGAACACACTGGTCAGTGTGAACTCTTCCTCATCAACCGGAACCCTTTATTCAGGTTACAGCTCTTTATAGTCAAGTGGCATAAGCAAACGTCATCACACGTGTGTGTATATGATTGGTTCATCCGTATATGGTCCTTCTCCTGTGACATCTGTCTTTTGCCACAAGAATGCCTTTCAGGATATGGGGGCCATCTTCTCTGCACGGTGGGAGGGGTAGGAAAACTAGTTATGATTTTTATTTTGTCCAAAAATGAATTCAATGATTAGAAAATGAATTCCCATTGGATTTGAGAAAAAAAATCCATCCAATTTTGCTCGCTCCCTTCAAAAATGATTGTCAAATCATCCCCTTTAGTTATCAGAAAATCGAAAATGGCAGGTTTCCAATAAAATGCTACATAGGCTTAAGGTGATTGGTGGCTATGCATGACTACACTTTGGACATTGTAAATGCATTTTGGACTCATTGGGGTAGTCATGGGCGTAGCATCAGGGGTTGCAGGGGTCGCAATGTGACTCCACCCCTAGCTCCAGGGGGCCCACAGCTCTGATCCCTGCTGTCTTATTACATTTGATTTCCTCCACAAAATCCCAAAGCAAAATCCCAAAGCTTGAGTCCAGCTCCGAGCCACCTTGTGTCCCCCAGGGCCCAAGCCAAGTTCTATAATCCAGTAATCGGCTTCAAGTTTGCCTTCTCCCCAGTCCACATCCTTCCTCTGCTCTCATTGGCTGGGGTCATATCATTACTAGATGGGGAGGGAGGCGAGGTCATGTCATTAATAGGATAGAGGGGAGAGGTCATGTCATTACTAGAAGTTTTCCCACACAGGAAGAGTAGCAGTGGAGGCAGAACGGGAGATATCACCCTGCGGCTCCCCCCACTTATCCACTATTAAATACTTTGGACGGTTTCTCCCCCCGCCAGGCTTATCGACTATAATGTCCGGTTGGCGGGTGGCATAACCCATGCTCCACTGCCCTGCTTATCAACTATGATGTTGATTTTGAATGATTGTCCCGCAGTGGAATTTTTAAATGTTGTGAGGTATGGGGAAGGGGGCAAGGTCATGTGATTACTAGGATGGGGGGAGAGGTCATGTCATTACTAGGATGGGGGGGAGAGGTTATGGTATTACTAGGATGGGGGGCGAGGTTATGGTATTACTAGGATGGGGGGGAGAGGTTATGGTATTACTAGGATGGGGGGCGAGGTTATGGTAGTACTAGGATGGGGGGGGAGAGGTTATGGTATTACTAGGATGGGGGGCGAGGTTATGGTATTACTAGGATGGGGGGGAGAGGTCATGTCATTACTATGATGGGGGGAGAGGTTATGGTATTACTAGGATGGGGGGCGAGGTTATGGTATTACTAGGATGGGGGGCGAGGTTATGGTATTACTAGGATGGGGGGGAGAGGTCATGTCATTACTATGATGGGGGGAGAGGTTATGGTATTACTAGGATGGGGGGCGAGGTTATGGTATTACTAGGATGGGGGGCGAGGTTATGGTATTACTAGGATGGGGGGGAGAGGTCATGTCATTACTATGATGGGGGGCGAGGTTATGGTATTACTAGGATGGGGGGGAGAGGTTATGGTATTACTAGGATGGGGGGCGAGGTTATGGGGAAGGGGGCAAGGTCATGCGATTACTAGGATGGTTTCTACAAAATATTTGAAATTTACCCTCTCACTATGTACATAAATCTCTGAAATCACTCTTTAGCCACTTGGTGTATCTTGGCACATAATGAGAGTATCTTGGTGCGCAGTGAAAGTGGCAGTTGTTAGTAAGGGGTCCCAGAACAACTTTTGCATCTGGCCCATGAACTTCTAGCTACTTCTCTTTGAAGAGAGAAGGAGAAGGAATTATTAATCAGACAGGGCTCTCAAACCTATACAGTCAGAGTGCCATACACATTAGGATCGTCAATTAAGTCACCCGCTGTCAGCTGTCTCATTTCTATGGCCTGATAAGTCCGTTAGCATCTGCCGTTTTCCCACCTCCATCGTTTTTCCACAGGAAAGGAAGACTCCCTCCGAATGAAAAGTGATGAAATAAGTTGTGGTCTGCCAGAACATGGACAGGGCTTTATGTTTTCTGCAGATTATCTTCTCTCCCCTCCCTGAATTTTGTTAAAACAATTGGAGGCCTGGAGATATAAATAGCTGTAATGTGTGTCTACAGATCGTTCTCCTGGTATTGTTCTGGGATGAGACACAAGGATAGATCGGCTGGGTAACGGCTCCCAATGGGGTCTGTACAGGAAGCCTGATAAGGGGAGGGTAGGTGCAATGTGACAGTCCTGACGGGTCCTGGGGGGAAAAAGAAACATTCCTGGCAGATTGTTTTTGTGCAAGAGATATAAAGACACAAAAAATGTATATATAAAACGCATTGTTATATAAATAAATATAAAAATGTGTATGTATATATACTATGTGACCAAAAGTATTGGGACACTTGCCTTTACACGCACATGAACTTTAATAGCATCCCAGTCTTGGTCCATAGGCAGGGACACTATAAAGGGGGTACAGGCATTACACATGTAAGGGGCCCGACTGGCCCCCCTCCCGTGTTTTTTTTTTTTTTTTCTGCATTACACCTGTAAGGGAGCTCTTTAGAGGTCCGGCTGGCCCGTTTTTTTTATTTTTTATTATTTCATCTTTTTCTTTGCATCACACCTGTATGGGGCCCGATGGTCCCCAGGGCTAGCCCCCCCCCACTTACTATCTCGCGTCAGCACCCCCCCCCCCCCAGTTCTCTGCTCCAGGGGGGCCCTGTCTAAGCTGTGCAATGGGACCCATAATTTGTGATGGCTGCCCTGTCCGTAGGGTTCAATATTGAGTTGGCCCCGCCCTTTACAGATATAACAGCTTCAACTCTTCTGGGAAGGCCGTCCACAAGGTTTAGGAGTGTGTCTCTGGGAATGTTTGACCATTCTTCCAGAAGCGCATTTTTGCCAAGTTTGGTGTGGAGCGATTTTAAAAATCAGGAGTACTTTTGTGTGTTCCAGCACGTTGGGTAGCTCAGGAATATACAAAAAAAAAAAAAAAAAAAAAAGCTTGGATGCACCCTTAGATTCTTTTCACACAGGGCAGTTTTCAGGCGCTTTAGCGCTAGAAAAAGGAACCTGTAAACAGTCCTGCTAGCAGCATTATTGGGTAGGTTTGGGCTTCCAAAACGCCATGCCCGTTGAAATGAATGGCCTGAAAAGCGCTTTGGAAGTGACGCAACACGGGCGCTTCTAACCCCTTCTTTGGGGTACTAGTAATGGCGGCAATCAGCAATTTTTATCTTGACTGCGACATTATGACGGACACATCGGACACTTTTGACGCTATTTTGGGACCATTCACATTTATACAGCAACCAGTGCTATAGAAATGCACTAATTACTGTATAAATGTAACTGGCAGGGAAGAGGTTAACCACTAGGGGGCTAGGAAGGGGTTAAGTGTGTCCTAGGGAGTGATTCTAACTGTGTGGGGGTGGGGCTTACTGTGACACGACACTGATCACGGCTCCCCATGAGAGGGAGCAGACAATCCGTGTCCTTTCACAAGGCAGAACAGGGAGATGCCTTGATTACACAGGCCTCTCCCTGTTCTGCCGCTCTGTTACCCGATCGCAGGACACCAGCGGGCACGGCCACATAGCTCGCAGCAGGGTTGCGCACGCGCCCGCATGGTGTGAAATTCAAAATAACGTAAATATACGTTACTTTGCGCAGCCGTGCCATTCTGTGGACTTGTATGTGCAGGACATGGTCGGCAAGCGGTTAAACAGCGCTAAAGCGCAGCCAAGCCACGGCCCGAGTGTGAAAAGGGTCTTATGGTTTTAAGGGGACTAAAGACCTTAATTACATTAAGTGGTAATAAAGAGCATTCAACGCTGACTCAAGACGCTGTATTAATATTGTTAATATATTTTGAATTACTTTAGGTTAGGTTTTAAATGCTCATCTGACCTTGCCCCAACAATCAGCACCATGGTTTCTTCTAAGTAGGGATGAGCTTCGTGTTCGACTCGAACATTGTATGTTCGATCGTTCGTCGAAATACGAACAAAATGGGTCGTTTGCGCTAAATTCGAGTGACGCGCCGCGGCCCATATTTCACTGCGGCATTGCGCGCTGATGATTGGCCAAGCATGTACTATGACCCGCATGCTTGGCCAATCACAGCGCCGTCAGTACAGAGCCGTAATTGGCCAAAGCCAGGGTGGCTTGCATGGAATTTTTTTTTTTAAATAGTAGTTTTCTCTGGAGCAGTGTTTTTAATGATGCTGCATCATTAAAATCACTGCTCCGGAAAAAACGACCGTTTTTAAAACTTTTTTTCATTGATACATGTTCCCTGGGGAAAGACCCGGGTTCTCAAAGACGTTTTTCGACGGTAACTTGCATATGGGGGTTTTAAAATGAGCACTTTTGAATTTGAACGTTCGAGTCCCATTGACGTCAATGGGGTTCTAAATGTTTGCGCGAACGTTCAGTCCGTTTGAAGGTTCTGGTGCGAACCCCATTTCTAAGCAGTTGTCTAGAAAACTGAAACTGAAAATAGTTGACGCTCACAAAGCTGGCGAAGGCTATAAGAAGATAGCAAAGCGTTTTCAGATGTCAATATCCTCTGTTCGGAATGTAATTAAGAAATAGCAGTCATCAGGAACAGTGGAAGTTAAAGCAAGATCTGGAAGACCAAGAAAAATTTCAGACAGAACAGCTCGCAGGATTGTGAGAAAAGCAATTCAAAACCCACGTGTGACTGCATGATCCCTCCAGAAAGATCTGGCAGACACTGGAGTTGTGGTACACTATTCCACTATAAAGAGATACTTGTACAAATATGGTCTTCATGGAAGAGTCATCAGAAGAAAACCTCTTCTATGTCCTCACCACAAAAATCAGCGTTTGAACTTTGCAAATGAACATATAGACAAGCCTGATGGATTTTGGAAACAAGTTCTGTGGACCGATGAGGTTAAAATATAACTTTTTTTGCCAGAATGAGCAAAGGTACGTTTGGAGAAAAAAGGGCATAGAATTTAATGAAAAGAACCTCTGTCCAACTGTTAAGCATGGGGGTGGATCAATTATGCTTTGGGGTTGTATTGCAGCCAGTGGCACAGGGAACATTTCACGAGTAGAAGGAAAAATTTATTCAATAAAATTTCAGCAAATTTTGAATGGTAACTTAAAGCGGATCTCCACCCTAAAGTGAAGATCCGCTGATCGGAACCCTCCCCCCCTCCGGTGTCACATTTGACACCTTTCAGGGGGGTGCAGATACCTGTCTAAAGACAGGTATCCGCACCCACTTCCGGCCCGCAGTCTCGGGCAAAAGACGGGCTTTTCCCGTTGTGTGCTGGGAACTCTCAGCTCCCAGCACACAGCGGGAGCCAATCGCCGGGCGCAGCGCGACTCGCGCATGCGCCGTAGGGAACCGGGCAGTGAAGCCGGAGCGCTTCACTTCCTGGTTCCCTCGCCGTGGATGGAGGGGGGAGCAGCAGGGTGATGCGCGATCGCTCATCCTCTGCTGCGGACGCCGCTGGACTCCAGGACAGGTAAGTGTCCTAATATTAAAAGTCAGCAGCTGCAGTATTTGTTGCTGCTGGCTTTTAATATTTATTTAAGGTGAACCATCCGCTTTAATGCCATCTGTGAAAAAGCTGAAGTTAAAGAGAGGATGGCTTCTACAAATGGATAATGATCCTAAACACACCTCAAAATCCATGGGGGATTACATCAAGAGGCCTAAACTGAAGGTTTTGCCATGGCCTTCACAATCTCCTGACCTCAACATAATTGAAAATCTATGGATAGACCTTAAAAGAGCAGTGCGTGACAGACTGCCCCGAAATCTCAAAGAACTGGAAGACTTTTTTAAGGAAGAATGGGCAAAGATACCTCAAACAAGAAATGAAAGACTCTTTTTTGGCTACAAAAAGCGTTTACAAGCTGTGTTACTTGCCAAAGGGGTCAGAACAAGATATCAACTTTGCAGGGTGCCCAAACTTTTGCAGATGCCATTTTTTTGTTTTCTGTAATTTTGAAAGTGTAAATGATGGAAATAAAATCTAACTTTTCTTGACATATTATAAGAATGTCTAATATGTAATTTTATGCCTTTTGGAGATTTTTCCATCTTTCCTTGGCTTCGTTATGCACGTTAATACAAATTTTTACCTAGGGTGCCCAAACTTTCGACCCCCACTGTAAGTCTCATTTCATTTGTAGTCTGGTTTTGGTTCTAAATTATGAAATTTTTATTTCCCCGACAATAATGCATAAAAAGTTTTTTTTTTTTTTTTTACCCCCAAAAAGAGCTTTTCTGGCCATTCAGCATTCTGTATTTGAATCCATCCCCTAAGCGCAGTAATTACGACGCGCCAACCTGGGAGAAGCGCGCTTTGTGCTGAAATAATTGTGCGCAGCTGTCGCAGGAAGTCTTCCTCGCCCCCGTCCCTGTCCTCGTTAGAAGTGAGAGTGAAACGCACGGGGACGAGCTTTGGCGCACTTCACTCAGGGGCCCCCGCCAGCAGCTGCTTTCCCTCTGTCACCTGTCACGTCTCTCACACGTGGAGTGCTCCGCTCACAATCCTATCACATTACCGCCCCCCCCCCCCCCCCCCGCGCTCAGGATAATGTTTTTGAGTGATTTTTAAGGAGATGGAACCATCTGTGAAGATCCCAGGATTCCACCGCTGCTGGGAAATCTGCCAGTGTTTGATTTTTTACGGACGTTTTTTGCTTAAAGCAAAACGCTAAAGAACTTTTGTCACTGTAAAGGAAAACTGGGCGGATCGTTCGATAAGCCATTGTTGTAGACATATGCGATCTGTTTATGATGGCTAAAGATTTGTAGAGTCCTGCCTTTTAACACTGCGGTCCCATGCATAGGTGTGCGCAAAATTACAACAGGGTGCACCATAGGCGTGTGCCAGGTGTGCCCAGGCGCACGCTAATCACACTTTACAGCACAGATTCCCCTTACTTCCCTGGCTCCCCCTTCCCCCTGCAGTGCTACCAGCTTCCCTCCTCTCCTGCCAGCTGTTGCTGCAAGGATGTTTTAGGATGAGTGGAGGAAGGGGCCGGTAAATATGTAATTGACCACCACCTTCCCTTTCTGAATGAGCATCGTGAGTGATCAGTAGTGTGTGTTTGAGCTTTGGGGTGGACACCCTAATGCAATAGACTGCACACACCTATGGTGTGCACCCCAAAGTTTACACACAGGCACACACTCTTCTAAATAAATGTAAACAAACATTTTAAAATGTATTAAAAAATGGACAATGTCAATAGAGCAGTAAATGGTGTGAGTAGTTCCAGCACCACAAATGCGCTTCTGGAAAAATTGTCAAACATTCCCGTAGGCACATTCCTAAACCTTGTGGACAGCCTTATCCAGAAGAGTTGGGAGGGATGTGATTAGAGGGGCACGCAAAGGGGGAGGGGCTTAAAGGGCATGGTTAAACAAAACCCAGGCTTTAGGTATAGGCTTGGGAAGAGGGGGGGGGGGGGGTTCGCTTTGGGAGGTATTGGACTTGTGCTAGAATGTGGGGTAGAGTGGGGGGGATGGATATATACACTGGGTGGTGCTTTGGGACAGGAGAGGACTTGTGCTAGAAGGAGGGGTGGGGCGGACAGAAATGTACTGGGGGTGCTTTGAGGGGGGAGAGGACTTGTGCTAAAAGGTTGGGTGGAGGGGCGGTCAGACATGTACTGGGGGAGCACTTTGGTAGGGGAGAGGACTTGTGCTAGAAGGTTAGGTGGAGGGGTGGTCAGACATGTACTGGGGGAGCGCTTTGGGATGGGAGAGGACTTGTGCTAGAAGGTGGGGTGGGGGGACAGAAATGTACTGGTGGGTGCTTTGAGGGGGAGATGACTTGTGCCAAAAGGTTGGGTGGAGGGGGGGGGGGTCAGACAAGTACTGTGGGAGCACTTTGGGAGAGGAGAGGACTTGTGCTAGAAGGTGGGGTGGGGGACAGAAATGTACTGGTGGGTGCTTTGAGGGGGGAGAAGACTTGTGCTTAAAGGTTGGGTGGGGGGGGGGGGGTCAGACATGTACTGGGGGAGCACTTTGGGAGGGGAGATGTCTTGTGCTAGAAGGCGAGGTGAGAGGTCAGATATGTGCTTGGGGGGCCTAGGGGAGGGCAGGACTTGTGCTAGAAGGCGATGAGGGGGGCTCGGATATGAACTGGGGGGTGCTTTGGCAGAGGAGAGGACTTGTGCTAGAAGGTGGGATGGAGGTAGAGTTCGATATGTACTGGGGGGTGCTCTGGGCAGGGAGAGGACTTGTTCTAGAAGATAGGGCAAAGGGGGGATCGGATGAGTGCTGGGGGGACACTTTGGGAAGGGTGTGGACTTGTGCTGGGGGAGTCCGCTACATACTGGGGGGGGGGTTTCTTTGGGTGGGGAGTGGACCTGTGATGGGGGGTTGGGGGAGTCTGCTACTTACTGGGGGGGGGGGGTTCTTTGGGAGGGGAGAGAACTTCTCTTCTGCTAGAAGGTGAGGGGCAGATGTGCTTGGGGGGAGGGGGGCACTTTGGGAAGTACTAGGCTCTACTTCTTCTTCTCAGCCTTGATTTACTGGGACCTACAAATCTATGGACTATGGACTTTGACAGCCAATCACAGCACTAATGTGATTGGTCGGTTGCAGTCATGTATACTGCTCTGTGCACACTACTAATCCCATAGTCTAACTCGGGAGTGAGCATGAGAGGGTCACTATGTTCCTATGTGGGACCATGCAAAACCAACATGGTCACCCTCTAACAGGAAGTCAGATCACAGCCGCAAAAAAAAAGGAATTTGGAGGAGGCCCTGAGCAATAGAAGGGACTTTATGAGTTAAGCAAAACCTACTTTAATATAATTTTGTTTTATTAAACCAAAGTTTAGTGTCACTTTAAGTCATGACCGCCCTGGTGGCTGCAGGCGATGCTGTTCATACCATTCTAAACACTGCAAGCCTTGAAGCCTCCTCTCGTTTTACATGGGTTACCTTATCTCACATCATAAATCAGGAATCATGAAACCCAGAACATGGATGAAATCAGAGACCCAATGTTTGCACATTGGGGAGTTTTAGATTTGATTGAGATGTATGAGCGAGAGAGAGAACCTACATGTGCTTATCATTAACATCTCTCTCCTGTTCTTGAGAATTCTTTGCACAACTTAAACAACAAAGTGCACTTTCCCAAGGCGGCCTGGGAACAGGGCTTATGGGACTCCTTGGGTCTGACTTACAAAGGAAAACAACAGCCGTATTGCATTGCCGATGCACTAAAGTTCCCCCGATGAATTCCACTTTTATATACTTTTCACATGGTCACTTGTGACCGGATACAGCGAGTACCTCCGGGAGGATTTAAAACTTTCGCCTTTCACATAGTTACCAACAATAAAGCAAATCTCTAAACTGTCCCTTATTTCGAGGGACTGTCCCTAATTTGGAGCAATGTCCCTTATTCCTCCTCATTTTGGTCTGATCTACATAATTGTATATAAAATGCACTTTTCTTCTTTCAAAAAGTCTTCCCCAGTGCTAAACCGTTCATCCAATTTCTAAATTGCTGCATTTGTACATTTCAAAAGCCAATATAAAGGAATAGTAATGGTAAAAAAAGCCCTTGTGGATTTAATTAACCCTTTTTTTAGGGGTGGGGGTTAATTCTCCTTTAATGGGGTGTGGCAGGGGGCGTATCCTATGCCTACATACATTTCCTAGTAGGTGTCCCTCATTCCCCTCTCAAAATGTTGGGCGGTATGATATAGTCTTAGATCTCGGGACACTGTCCACAGTCCCCACTTCATCAGTCCACTTTATGGGTTGGTCCCAGTCAGACCCCACTTCCAAATATGCCGGACCACAGGGGCGGCTTGTCCATTACGGGCGCCGCCCACTCTATCGCACCACCCCTTGTATGTAGAATGGATAGATTCATGATATTGGCCGCATGTGTGGTAGCATGCAAGTTTAGTGTTTGGTGTCGCAAGATGGCGGCGACGTCAGACGTCACCCTAAATTTGTATGCTACCGCGCATGTGGCCAATATCATGAATCTATTCATTTTACATAAAAGGGGTGGTGTGAGAGAGCGGGCGGCGCCCGTAATTGGGCATGCAGCCAAATGCCCTCCTGGCAGTTTTCCTGCCGGGGAAAACTGGTCGTGTGTACGAGGCTTTTGTCTGCGTTCTTCAGTTCAGCTTTAAGCAAGAAGAAATATTGTGTTGCAAACATGTTGTGCTAATGTTTCTGAAAGCGAACAATACCATTATCGCTCTCGCTCCAACGCCGAGGACAGCTGGGAAAAATTTGTGTCTATAAAGGATTCTTTTGATACAAACATCTGGAGACGGAACCAGTAAGGGCCGTTCTCTTTGTTTTATACACAGTTGCGCGCACACGGATAATTATTGTTATTTCTTTTATTGCTATCCAATGTTTGATGGGAATTTAGAGATTGTAAAATCTGTCTGCAGCCCTTCGCTGGAACTTGTTCGTCTTTTTAGTTTAGAAGCTTAAACTCCAATACGAGTTGGCAGATCCCTAGATCTGTGCGGCCATATTTCTCCTGCCGACTACGCCAGCGCAAATGAGTTTGTTCATGATGGATTTTGTGATCTTATCTGCCTTTTATTTTTTATTAACCCACCAGAGTCATGTGAAGGATGGATATTTGGAAATTAAACACAGATGTCAAATAATTGTTAGGAAGATTTTTTTTTTTTTAAGGGAAACCTGTGCTAAGAGAACTATGAACTTCAAAGAGTGGATTCAAGGCGCTGGAACCCTGACATTTGGTTAAATGATGTCATCCAGCTGTATCGTGGTGACAGTGGATAACATGTCTATTGATAAATAGTGAGTGGATTTAACCATGAAAAACTTTGGGCACCACATCTGATTTAAGCAATTCCCAAAAAATTAAAGGGGTTGTAAAGGTAAAAAAAGAATTCCCTATATAGCTTCCTTAACCTTAGTGCAGTCATCCTTCAATTTTGCTTTTAAATGTCCTTATTTCTTCTGAGAAATCCTCACTTCCTGTTCTTCTGTCTGTAACTCCACACCGTAATGCAAGGCTTTCTCCCTGGTTTGGAGAAAGCCTCTTGAGGGGGCGAGCAGGAGTGTCAGGATGCCCACTAACACACAGCTCCTTTCTCTATCTGCAAAGTAGAGAGTGTCCTGACACTCCTGCTCGCCCCCTCCCCCATTAAGAGGCTTTCCCCACATCAAGGAGAAAGCCTTGCATTACCGTGTGGAGTTACAGACAGAAGAACAGGAAGTGAGGATTTCTCAGAAGAAATAAGGACATTTAAAAGCAAAATAGAAGGATGAGGTAAGTGAAGGAGGACTGCACTAAGGTAAAGGAAGCCATTTAGGGAAAAAAAATTACCTTTAAAAAATTACCTTTACAACCCCTTTAACTTTTTAGTTCCCCGAAGAGTAAAGCCGCCTACACACGACCATTTTTCAAAGTGATTCTTGTCAAGCCTGCCTTGCATACACACGATCATGAAAAGAAAAATCTCGAGCAAAGCGCGGTGACGTACAACACATACAAGGGCACTATAAAGGGGAAGTTCCATTCAGATGGCACCACCCTTTGGGCTGCTTTTGCTAATTTCGTGTTAGTAAAAGTTTGGTGAAAGACGATTCGTGCTTTTCAGTCTGTTACAGCGTGACGAATGTGCTATCTCCATTACAAACGCTACTTTTACCAGAACGAGTCCTCCTGTCTCATAACTTGCGCATGCATGTTTTTTTCACGTTGTTTAAAGCCTACTTGTGAAAAACGACGAGAAAATGTTGAGCATGTTCTAAATTTTTAATGGCCATTTTTCACGTCGAGAAAAATGCTCTGTAGCACACACACACGATCGTTTTTAATGACCAATTTAAAAAAATTGCATTTTTCACGTCATAAAAAACGGTCGTGTGTACGCTGCATAATGTACAAACGCATAAATTGAAATTAACAGGGAGAATTACTCCCATATTACACGTTATTAATACCATAAGTGGCACAGGGCCGTATTAATTGCATCATGGGCCCCCTGGGCAAAGTAATGCATTGGGGCCCCTACCAGCTTGCCCCAAATTACACACATACTTTCAAGAAATAAAGTATAAATAGGTGATAGAATTAAACATATATTCATTAGTACTTTCAATAATATCGATTTTACAAAAGGAAAACATTCAATAGATTAAAAATTAGTGAACACAAAGGGCACAGTACAGGGGGTGTCAGGAGGGCACAATACTGGGTTCAGGAGGGCAGAGAATATGTTGCGGGACATGAACATATTGGTACAGTTTAGGGCTTTTTTTTTTCAGCAGGAACGCAGGGGAACGCAGTTCCGGTACCTCCTGCTCTGAATGTATGTAATAGTGAATGGTGCTCAGAGGTAGATAGGGGGTGGAACCAATGAATGGTGCTCGGAGGAGGGTAGGGGGTGGAACCAATGAATGGTGCTCGAAGGTGGGTAGGGGGTGGAACCAAGGAATGGTGCTCAGAGGTGGGTAGGGGTGGAACCAAGGAATGCAGCTTGGAGGTGGATAAGGAGTGTAACCAAGGAATGGTGCTCAGAGGTGGGTAGGGGTGGAACCAAGGAATGGTGCTCGGAGGTGGGTAGGGGGTGAAACCAATAATTGGTGCTTGGATGTGGGTAGGGGTGGAACCAATGAATGGTGCTCGGAGGTGGGTAGGGGGGGGGTGCTCGGAGGTGGGTAGGGGGGGGTGGAACCAATGAATGGTGCTCGGAGGTGGGTAGGGGGGTGGAACCAAGGAATGGTGCTCGGAGGTGGGTAGGGGGTGGAACCAAGGAATGGTGCTCGGAGGTGGGTAGGGGGTGGAACCAAGGAATGGTGCTCGGAGGTGGGTAGGGGGTGGAACCAAGGAATGGTGCTCGGAGGTGGGTAGGGGGTGGATAAAAGGAATGGTGTTTGGAGGTGGGGAGGGGTGGAACCAAAGAATGGGAGTTCCTGCACCTATTCTCTGAGGAAAAAAAGCCCTGGTAAAAAGCATGACTGTCCCAGCAAATCTGGGACAGTTGGCAAGTATGATGTCATGCCAGATTATCGTGGGGCCCCTGGGCGGGTGCCCAGGAGTGCTGTTGCTTTAGGACGGCCCTGATGGGGCAAGAACCACCATGTGGTGAATTCATTGTAGTTTTATATTACATTGATACAAGATTTTTAGGAGCAATAAGTCTTAGCGAAGTATGAGGTCCATTTCAAAGATGACTGTAATGCCTTAACATGTTTTGCCTTTAACATGTTTTGCAATCCATGCCTGCTTCTTCAGGAGGACAATGGAGAATGTGAAAATTAGGCTTGAAGCTTCATATGGGGAACTTCCACGATCACCTTGGGTTGGGATTGAGATGGGCAAACCTTGAAGAGCAAAAGGAGAAAGACGGTATAGACCGTGACTTTGAGGGGTAAAGAATTCAATGACTCACTTGTAGGGTGGGGTTGTGCCTCGGATACTTCAGGCAAAAAGAAAAAGAAGACGGTAATAAGGACACACTATCGAAAAGATAGGCACTGGTAATGCAGGTAAGAGATATCTCAGGATACACTGGGAAACGAACAAGCAAACCTGAAAGATGTCATCAGCAGTCACTTCTGGAAGTGTGTCAAGTGTAGCTCTTGAAGACAGCGGAGTTTGGATTTGGTGCCCACCAGGTAGATAAGTATTCAAAATCTTTTCTTGCAGGAGCTAATTGAATTTTTATTGTGGGGAACTGACCTTTACCTTTTGAGATAATAGTAAACCCCCCCCCCCCCCCCCCCAGTTCTAGAAGATGGATAATCTTAAAGTCTCCCACTGCAATTGAAACCTGAAATTGTGCTCCTCCTCAGTAGCGCCCCATGTGTCTCGTCTTCACCAGCGTCTTGCAAGCTAGCGCTCGATACCACGCTGTGACACAACAGCACATTAAATAACTCGTCTGTTTTCAGGTTCACGTCAGGAGACGCATCTAATTGTGCTCATTTGTCTTTCACGTGGGTTGGAAATTAGATCTGGCATTCCTCCAGCAAGGAGAGGGTCCACTTCCCCGGGGACTCGAGTGTGCCGAGGATAAGCAGTTATAGAAATGTATTTAAAGGCTTAACACAAAAGAGATTACGGGAAGGTAATACCATTCCACAAGGCATCTGGATGCAATTGCAATATAGCAGATAAAAAAAATGTATTGTATGTATAAGTAGTGGTATAAATATGGCAATCGCAAGGTCCTTCCAGATGTCTATGGTTTGGGAAATGGCTTCATGTCCATAACACCTTCATGCTGCTATATGGCCGTGCAACCATTACTAGTGAGAGCATCAGTTGGATAGTCTGTGCCGATCTCTGCCCCATAGATACAAACAACATAAACCTTCACCCGATATATACAGTGCCTTGAAAAAGTATTCATACCACTTGAAATTTTCCACATTTTGTCATGTTACAACCATAAAAAGTAAATGTATTTTATTGGGCTTTTATGACCAACACAAAGTGGCACATACAGTAACTGTGAAGTGGAAGGAAAATGATAAATGGTTTTCATTTTTTTACAAATATGTGAGAAGTGTGGGGGGTACATTTGTATGGCGCCCCCCCCCCCCCCCTGGAGTCAATACTTTGTAGAACCTCCTTTCTCTGCAATTACAGCTGCAAGTCTTTTAGGGGATGTCTCTATCAGCTTTGCACATCCAGAGAGTGACATTTCTGCCCATTCTTCTTCTTTGTAAAATATCTCAAGCTCTGTCAGATTGGATGGAGAGTGTCTGTGAACAGCAATTTTTAAGTCTTGCCACAGATTCTCAATGTGATTTAGGTCTGGACTGTGACTGGGCCATTCTAACACATGAATATGCTTTGATGTAAACCATTCCATTGTAGCTTTGGCTGTATGTTTAAGGTCGTTGATCTACTTTTCGTCTAAGATTGCCCTGTATTTGGCTCCAACCATACTCCCATCAACTCTGACCAGCTTCCCTGTCCCTGCTAAAGAAAAGCATCCTCACCACATGATGATGCCACCACTATGTTTCACAGTGGGGATGGTGTGTTCAGGGTGACGTGCAGTGTTAGTTTTCCACCATACGTAGCATTTTACTTTTAGGCCAAAAAGTTCAATATTGATCTGACCTGAGCACCTTCTTCCACATGTTTGCTGTGTCCCCCACTTGGCTTCTCACAAACTGCAAACTTATGGTTTTCTTTCACCAATGTCTTTTCTTCTTGTCACTCTTCCATAAAGGGCAGATTTGTGGAGAGCACGACTAATAGATGTCCTGTGGACATATTCTCCCCCCTGAGCTGTGGATCTCTGCAGCTCCTCCAGAGTTACCATGGGCCTCTTGGCTGCTTCTCTGATGAATGCTTTCCTTGCCCGGCCGGTCAGTTTAGGATGGACAGCCATGTCTTGGTAGGTTTGCAGTTGTGCCATACTCTTTCCATTTTCGGATGATGGATTGAATAGAGGTCCGTGACATGTTCAAAGTCTGGGATATTTTTTTATAACCCAACCTACTTTATACTTCTCCAAAACTTTATCCCTGACCTGTCTGGTGTGTTCCTTGGCCTGCATGATGCTGTTTGGTCGCTAAGATTCTCTAACAAACCTCTGAGGGCTTCACAGAACAGCTGTATTTATACTGAGATTAAATTACACACAGGTGGATTATATTTACAAATTGGGTGACTTCTGAAGGCAATTGGTTCCACTAGATTTTAGTTAGGGGTATCAGAGTAAAGGGGGCTGAATACAAATGTACCCCCCACACTTTTCACATATTTATTTGTAAAAATTAGTTGAAATCCATTTATCATTTTCCTTTCACTTCACAATTAATTATGCACCACTTTGTGTTGGTCCATCACATAAAATCCTTATAAAATACATTTACATTTTTGGTTGTAACAAATTTGAAGATATGAATACTTTTTCAAGGCACTGTACCCATCTTTTGTTTCTTTGAAATCTAGATAGAGTAAGTCATGCCTTTTAATTAAGACTAAACTATATATATATATATATATATATATATATATACTGTATAATATCATTTTTTTTACCATGTATTGTAGCATGTTGGCACTGTGATGTGGTGCAAATTGTATGTGATTTTGTGGCGACTGTGAGCCAGGCCTTCTCATCCACAGTACCGCATTTGGCCAGAGGTGCGGGGGTGCCAAAGTCGATCAGAGCCATTCGGAAATACTTGTAAAAAAGGGAAATACTCCGTTCCCGAGCCTTTCCAAGGTTTTCTGAGTTCAGCCGAGCTGACCCTGACCTTTTTCACGTATTTCCGATGCTCTACAGCGCCCCCCCACCTCTGGCCACATGCAGTATTACATGCCATAGAAGTCAAATGAAGAACTAATTATTTTCGTGTCTATTGACTTCTATGGGGAAACTCACTTTGATATGCGAGTACTTTGGATTACAAGCATTCTCCTGGAACGGAATATTCTCGTAATCCAAGGTTCCACTGTGTGTGTGTGTGTGTGTGTATATATATATATATATATATATATTTTTTAATGCTTGCAAAATGGTATTCATTAATGCGCAAGTCCATTTGAAAACCGCGGACAGTTCCAGGAACTTTCAGAGCTAAATCTGGAAATTGGAACCCTTTAGACAACTTTGCTTGTAACGGCCCTGCCATCTGTCCTCGTTGTGAACATACAAAATTTCCATTATGGAGTCTTGCAATGTTTTCAGCCAACAAATCCGACCCATTATTCACATGCCGGCTGAGATTAGATCTGAGAAGGGGTCGGAGCTCACCCGAATCCCATGAAACTCATTTTCAGCGCTTGACAGTAACATCAACTACACGACATTCCGCCTTGTTTCCGCGTTTGGGAGGTGACAGCCGATAACAGGCTCGACGTGATGTGGAATAGATTCTATCACTTGGTCTGTGCGTGGTTGTGGCGTTTTTATGACAAAGTGTGGCGACTGTGCCGTTATTACCAATTGCACCCGCCAAAGATGACAAGGTCGCTGGAGTGTAGATGTAACTCAAATGCTGAACGCCGTTGGAAAGTGTTGGGTGAATTTTTTCCAAGACGTTCATATAGACATGGGTGGTTTTATGACTTTTTTTTTTTTTTTTTCTTTGAAAGAACAAATTATAAGAGATATAGCTGGAAAAAAAAAAGAACGATTGTGTTCTGGTATTCCAATTTTCTAGACTTTAAATCATTTTTTGCCTGCTTTAGTCAATGCATTTCCATCGGACAAAGCCGTGAATTGTTGTCTGAAGGGCATTGGCCTTGAACTTGTCCTGTATACAAACGACAAAGTTTGTCAGCTAAGAGAAACTACGTAGGTTTTCTGCTCTTTAGCGCCACTTTTTGGGCAACTTCTGCTAATGTTGTCTTATGGTTAGCATTGCAGAGCTGGGGGTACTATGGAGTGGGAGATCAGCAGAGCTGGGGTACTACTGGTCCGGGCATCTGCAAACCAGGGGGTACTATGGAGTGGGAGATCAGCAGAGCTGGGGTACTACTGGTCCGGGCATCAGCAAACCAGAGGGGTTATACTGAGTGGGGCATCAGCAGAGCTGGGAGTACTACTGATCCGGGCATCAGCAAACCAGGGGGTAATACTGAGTGGGGCATCAGCAAACCAGAGGGGTTATACTGAGTGGGGCATCAGCAGAGCTGGGGGTACTACTGATCCTGGCATCAGCAAACCAGGGGGTAATACTGAGTGGGGCATCAGCAGAGCTGGGGGTACTACTGATCCGGGCATTAGTAAACCAGGGGGTAATACAGAGTGGGGCATCAGCAGAGCTGGGGGTACTACTGATCCAGGCATCGGCAAACCAGGGGGTAATACTGAGTGGGGCATCGGCAGAGCTGGGGGTACTACTGATTCGGGCATCAGCAAACCAGGGGGTAATACTGAGTGGGGCATCAACAGAGCTGGGGGTACTACTGATCCAGGCATCGGCAAACCAGGGGGTAATACAGAGTGGGGCATCAGCAGAGCTGGGGGTACTACTGAGCAAGGGATTAGCTTAATGATAATACTAATAAGCTGGCGATCTGCTGAACGAGGGGACAAATGAGTTTGATGATCTTGTCCCAGCACTGCCCATATGTATGTTTCAGCATGGTGGGCGGGCTTACTGCACACACCCAGCACAGCGACCGTACAATCACTGATCGCTCCTTCTTGCCGTTTCCAATCAGGAGCTTGTGGGAGGGGTTCCCAATCATGTGACCACTTTGACAGCCAGTTATAATTATCTAATGACTGGAAAACCCGCCTATGCCTTTGGTCTTTCAGAATCTCTTAAAGGGCCAGCAGGAGCTAGTGCCTAGAGGTTAAGATGCAACGAAGGTCAAAAGAAGGTAAAAATAAATAATTTACTTAATAATAAAAAAAAAAAAGGCAGATAATGATAAAAAGTACACAGAGCAAACTAAACATCATTTAGATTTTTATTTTTAAGACTCTTAGCAGCTGGGAGTCTTGCAATCCCCTTATTCTTTACTGCTTCCTGCGTGTTTGACGGGAACATATACGAAGATTGACCTGTCTGTAGCCGGGGTCTTCTGAACAGTCAGTTACAATGCATTTGTTTATCCTGGGAACATCATCCTGATCCCTTTTATCCCATCCTCTGGAATGTATCCTCCTTTGGTAGATATAGAACAGGCTCAGTGAGTATATGATGTGCAGTATGTTATGTCCACTTTCCTCTTTAGAGCTCATTTACACTTGCAGTTGCTTTGACACACATTAAAGTGCCTACCACTTCAACATACTTTTTTGATGCTTCCGTGATACTTTTTGAAGTTTTCATAAAGCTTGGCAAATGCACATGTGCGTGTTGATTTTCTATTTGTTTTAAAGGGGCTCAGTAGAACCCTGGCTCTGTAGTACCCCTGCTCAGCTGATCCCCAGCTCATTAGTACCGCTGCTCAGCTGATCCCCAGCTCATTAGTACCCTTGTTCGGCAGATCCCCAGCTTATTAGTACCCTCGTTCAATAGATCCCCTACTCGGTAGTACCCCCGCTTAATAGATCACCTGGTTCATTAGTACCCTTGTTCAGCAGATCCCCAACATACCAGTACCCTCATTTTAGCAGATCCCCAGCTCCTTGGTACCCTTGTTCAGCAGATCCCAAGCTTATAGTACCCTCACTCAGCAGATCCCCCTACTCAGTATTACCCACACTCAGCAGATCCACCAGCCTATTAGTACCCTTGTTCAGCTCATCCCCAACTTACTAGTACCCTTGTTCAGCATATCCCCTGCTCCGTAGTTCCCCCAGCTTTCCTAATACCTCAATCAGTAGTACATCTAGCTCTGCTTATTCCCCTCTCGGTAGTAACTCCCAGCTCTGCTAAACCCGCGCTCACTAGTACATACCTCCCACATACCTCCCAACATTTTGAGATGGGAATGAGGGACACCTACTAACAAACGTATGTAGTCATAGGACATGCCCCCAAAAAATTACTAAATCCATTTACCACTACTATTCCTTTTATATTGGCTTTTAAAATGTACAAATGCAGCAATTTAGAATTTTGGATGAAAGGTTTAGCACTGGGAAACACTTTTTGGAAGATAACAAGTGCATTTTATATAAAACTAAATAGATCAGACCAAAATGAGGCGGGAAGGGGGAGAGAGGGACATGTCTCCAAATTGGGGACAGTCCCTCCAAATCAGGGACATTTGGGAGCTAGGCTAGTAACTCCTGCCTCTGCTGATTTCCCTGCTTAGTAGTAACCCCCAGCTGATCCTCTGCTTTCCTGACCCTCCTCTCTGTTCAATCCTCACTGACCCCCCCACTATATTGCTCCCATACTGTGCACCACGTATAACATTGCAAGTCTCTCCTGCTCCGCCCCCCCCCCCCCCAGCTCTGCTGATCCTTTACCACTCAGTCCTCTCTCTCCGGTCATCACTCACTTTCCGCTATAGCGATCCCGTGTCCTTTTTCTAGTTGCTCTGCTCCAGTCTGGACCCCGCTCACCTTCCTGCTGCACACCAGATGTGATGTCTGCACCAGACACTCCCAGATTTTATACACCAGAATACACTGCTGATGACATCATTCCGGGTTCACTTGTTGGTTTTCCAGTGCATTTTGGGATATCTCAAAAACAAAGCAAAGCGAACGCAGAATAAAAGCCTCTCAAAAGCTGCAGGTGCTGTTAGCGAGCTTTATCATAGACTTCTATGGAGGTTTTGGAGACGCTTTAAAGCACCAAGAAAGCAACATGGGGTATCATTTTTGAATTTGTAAACAGGACTGTAAGGTAACCATTTTATTTAGTGACAGGCACTCTTATTGGCATTCAGAGTGCTTTTAAAAAGCTTTTCCAATGCCAAATCTTTTTGAAGCAAGTGTTAATGAGCCCTTATTACTGGGCCCTGGTCTCAAAAAGAATGACTGATCTAGATCAGGGGTCTCCAAACGTTCTAAACAAAGGGCCAGTTTACTGTCCTTCAGGGGGGCCAGATTGGGGATATCAGGAATAGAAAAGGTCAGTGGCATCAATGGGAGTAAACCCCCTCTTTGGTATCATTGGGAGGAACTGTGCCCCATCATTGGTGTCATTGTGAGGAGTTGTGCCTCTTTGTTATCAGTGAATGAAATTGGTGTAATTGGGCCTCATTCTTGGTGTCATGAGGAACTGTGCCCCATTGTTGGTGTCATTGGGCCCCATCGTTGGTGTCATCCGAAGGAATTGTGCCCCATTGTTGGTGTCAGTAGAGGAAATCATGCCCTAAGGGCCGGATAAAGGCAAGCAACGGGCCGTATCTGGCCCCCTGGGCTGCAGTTTGGAGACCACTGATCACTAGATCATGTGATAAATACCTTACCCTGAGCATTTTGAATGTTCCTTGCCCTTAGAGCAGGGGTCTCAAACTCAAATTACCTGAGGGCCGCAAGACAAGTTTTCATATCCCATGGGGGGCCGCATGCAAACTTTCAAACTTCAAAAACAGTACTGGTGTCAGCGAACATATTATTAACCCCCAGCTCTGTGTCAGCGGACACATTATTAACCCCCAGCACTGGTGTCAGCGGACACATTATTAACCCCCACCACTGGTGTCAGCGGACACATTATTAAACCCTAGTATTGGTGTCAGCAAACGCATTATTAACCCTGACCACTGCACTGCACACGGGCACTGCACACGGGCCACTGCACACGGGCCACTGCACACGGGCCACTGCACACGGGCCACTGCACACGGGCCACTGCACACGGGCCACTGCACACGGACCACTGCACTGCACACGGACCACTGCACTGCACACGGACCACTGCACTGCACACGGACCACTGCACTGCACACGGACCACTGCACACGGGCCACTGCACTGCACACGGACCACTGCACTGCACACGGACCACTGCACTGCACACGGACCACTGCACTGCACACGGACCACTGCACTGCACACGGACCACTGCACTGCACACTGCCAACAGACCACTACACTGCCGACAGACCACTACACTACACACTGACCACTCACCATCATGGCACATCAAGGCTCAGAGCCCAGCAAATTAGGGCACAGCACATCAGGGCACAGGGCACAGCACATCAGGGTACAGCACATCAAGGCACAGAGCCCAGAAAATGAGGGCACAGGGCACAGCACATCAGGGCACAGGGAACAGCACATCAGGGTACAGGGCACAGCGCACATGAGGGCACAGCGCACATGAGGGCACAGCGCACACCAGGGTACAGGGCACAGCACACATCAGGGTACAGGGCACAGCACACATCAGGGTACAGGGCACACCACATTAGGGTACAGGGCACAGCATATCAGAGCACAACAGGGTACAGGGCACATCAGAACACAGCACATAGGGGTACAGCACAACAGGCCACATCAGGGTACAGAGCACGGCACATCAGGACAGGACATATCAGGACAAGGCACACGGCACATCAGGGTACAGGACATGGCACCTCAGGGTACAGGGCACATGAAACAGCACATCAGGGTACAAAGCCCAGAAAATCAGTGTACATGGCACACATCAGGGCACATGGGGCATATCAGGGCACATGAGAGCACATCAGGCACAGCACATCAGTACAGGGCACATGGCACATCAGGGTACAGGGCACAGGGTACCCTGATGTACAGAGCCCAGCACATCAGGGATACATCAGGGTACATGAGGCACATCAGGGTACATGGGGCACATGGCATATCAGGGTACATGGGGTACATCAGAGCACATCAGGTATACCTCCCAACTTTTCAACTTCAGAATGAGGGACAAATGAGCATACCTCCCAACGAAGTTGTTGAGCGGGGGGGTACGCAGATCATAGTTGATGTGCGGGGGGGGGGGGTCCGCGGATCTGAGTTGTTGAGCGGGAGGGGTCCGCGGCTCGGAGTTGTTTTGTTGAGGGGGGGGGGGGGTTGGTCCGCAGATCAAAGTTGTTGACCGGGGGGGGTTCCACGGCTCGGAGTTGTTGAGCGGGATTTACCGCGAATCGCGGGGTTTTACCGCGAATCGCGGGGATTTACCGCGAATCGCGGGCCATTTATTAGCGGTCTGCGGGCCGTAAATGGCTCGCGGGATGGTACTTTGAGACCCCTGCGTTAGAGACTGCAGAGACTAAAGCCTCATACACACACACGGTTTTCTCGGCCAGAAACAACAAGAAAACTGCTGACAGCGCTTTCTTTCTGAGTAAATCGAGAGCGTGTACGAGGCTTTGAGGTTTCTCGTTGAGAAAACTTCCCAGAATCCTGCGCTCTATTTTCTCGTTGTGATTCTCGGCAGTGTTTTTCCTTTCGAGAAACACGAGTGTGTGTATACCTACCTGTCTCCATGGAAACCCACGCATGCTCGAAATGACTTTGACGCATGCGCTGTAGCTTCCAGGGCATAGGTAGGGTGAAGCAAGATGGCGGCGACGGCATCGAATGTGATGAGTGCATGCTCGTCATAGTCGATGGCGTCGCCGCGTTCGTGCCATTCAAAAAACGGCGGTTCTTTTGAATCGTACGTGTGTAGTACACTCAGCCGGCAAGAAAATCTTGCCAGGAATCTCGTCAGGAAAAACAATGTTTTTTTTCCTGACGAGAATCCCGGCTGTGTGTACAGGGCTTAAGGTTTAGCCATACACTATATTCCAACCATTAATGGGCAGGCCGAATGTACCAAGAAGATCGATCGATCAACTTGGCTACAACCAACCCGCCGGATTCTCTTGCGATTAGCGCAAGCGGCTGGTATAGCTGCTGGCGATAATTAATGTCTTGTCTCGACAGGGACAGCTTCCCCCAGCCTCCAGGAGAAGACAATGGCCTGGTAGGAGGGCTTCCCGCATCAGCACCGTCTGTGTTGATGGGGGAACCGGGCAAATTTATTTTGTTGCAGGAATGAAAGTCGCTCCGTGTATGGCTGGCCCTAAATCAGATTGACCTAGCCTGGTGGCAAATAACCAAAAAATTACTCTTGAGCTAGAGCAGTGGTTCTCAACCTGGGGGTTGGGACCCCCTCGGGGTCAAATGATAATTTGCCAGGGGTCACCGAATCCTGGGCTATTCCTGAAGCCTGCATTACTCTCCTAGCCTTTTTTTGGGGCTACCCAGCAGGGCTGTCTCTGGAGCCTGTGGCTGCCCAGCCAGGCTGTTTCTGTAGCCCGCAGCTGCCCACTCAGCCTCTTTGCAGGCGCCCATTCAGTTCACAGCATGGCTGGGGGCAGAGACTAGAGGTCAGCTGACTGGTGAGGAATGTAAAGTGGGAGGGGCTGGAGGAGACCCCATCTCCTGATTTCGGCATAAGTGTCACTGCCGAGAGACACCAGCTCATTAGTACCCTTGTTCAGCAGATCCCCTAATCGGTAGTACCCCCACTTAATAGATCACCCGGTTCATTAGTACCCTTTTTCAGCAGATCTCCAAAATACCAGTACCCTCACTTAGCAGATCCCCAGCCTAAGTAGTACCCTTGTTAAGCTGATCCCCCAACTTACTAGTACCCTTGTTCAGCATATCCGTGCTCAGTAGTACCCCCAGCTCTGCTAAACCCCCACTCACTAGTGCATACCTCCCAACATTTTGAAATGGGAATGAGGGACACCTACTAACCAACGTATGTAGGCATAGGACATGACCCCTGCCACACCCCCTTAAAGAAGAATTAACCTCAAAAAAGTAAATCCGCAAGGACTTTTTTTTTTTACCACTACAATTCCTTTATATTGGCTTTTAAAATGTACAATTGCAGCAATTTAGAAATTGGATGAAAGGTTTTTTTTACTGTTAGGGGTCCCCACAACTTGACAAATGTTATCAAGGGGTCACGGCACTAGAAGGTTGAGAACCACTGAGCTAGAGCAAAATCTAATCTGCGAATATGGCTGGCCCCAGGTGGGTATATAAATACAAACCATACAAAGAAACAAGACTTTAACATGTATTAATAAAGTTATCTTCATTAAATTGATCACTTTCACATGCACATCTGAAAAACATCGAAAAGATTATCGCTCTCCTTTAAGTTGGCGCGGTGCGTAACGAGATCCGTATCTGTTGGCTGAAAGTCATTCCTGTGGAAAGATCCCATAGGAAAGTATGCACGGCGCGCAGGCGCAGGACTGGTCGTCCTCCTGACAGGCCCGGCCATAAATCTTCATTACATAGGCGGGATATAAATATACTTGTATTGTAATGAAAGTCAGATGGGCAGAGCTGTCATTTTCTATTACACCCTTTCCAAACATCTGACTCAACTGCAATCCCCTGCAAGGTCAGATCTCCAAATCGGCCCTCAACCCTTCCTGTAGAAGAGGGTCTGAAGGCCAGGAGGGGTGTTAAAGTAAACATGACTTTCCTTTCCCCCCTAATGAGCGGCTTCTCTGCCCACTCCGTTTCCTTTTCGCGTTACAACTAAGAGAAACGGGGAAATTGTTACTGTATAAAATACGTATGGAGAAAGTCCATCGTCCAAACGTCTTGTCAGTGTCTGTGTTTTTACCAAGTGGTCCACCACGTCTTCATTTCCAATTTTATAAAAAAAAAAATCTGTATATAGATATATTTTTGTTCCAAACATGTTTAAATTCACTGATGCCTCATATACACGACCGTGTTTCTCGGCATGAAAAAAAAACTATTTTTTTCCCGACGGAAAAAGCCTGCCTTTTTTATTTATTTTTTTATTGGATATGTTTTATAGCAGAAAGTAAAAAAATATTATACATTTATATTCCAAAATGTTTTTTTTTTTCATACCGTAAAAAATAAAAATGCAGAGGTGATCAAATACCACTAAACATTTGTTTTGTGGATCTATTTTAAAGTGGTCTTTTCCTCAATAAAATATATTTTTATAAATGTTGTACCTACGTGGTCCAATAACGTTTTCTTTCTCATTTCCCATATAAATAATGTTTGCACCGATAAGAATATCCCATTTACCTTTCCCCTGTTTTTTCATAGTAAAAAAATAATTTATTATTTAACATAGTTCAACATTAAAATTTGAACAGACAGATAACCATGCCAAAGGACATGATATGCTCAGCAGGGAGCCAGGAAACCTGTACCACAATCGCTCTACATGTTTCGCTCTATTCGAGCTTCATCAGGAGCTATACAGGTCATGCCTGATCCTTTGAAATGTGAAGATAGAGTCAGTGCTGTATATCTAGGATACTGTGAGATAACTCAAACAGGCTTGTAGGTAGATATGACAATTGCCATCGAGGTGTTAGCACAGTGAATGCAACAACACCATTCGACTAGCTGTATATCTTGCTAATCCTCATAGGTATGTGGTGATGAGCAGCTGTTCCATCAGCCGCTCACTCCACTAGCAGACCAGACAGAGCCATGAGGATTAGCAAGATATACAGCTAGCCGAATGGTGTTGTTGCATTCACTGTGTTAACACCTCGATGGCAATTGTCATATCTACCTTCAAGCCTGTTTGAGTTATCTCACAGTATCCTGTACATACAGCACAGACCCTATCTTCGCATTTTAAAGGATCAAGCATGACCTGTATAGCTCCTGATGAAGCTCGATTAGAGCGAAACATGTAGAGCGATTGTGGTACAGGTTTCCTGGCTCCCTGCTGAGCATATTATGTCCTTTGGGATGGTTATCTGTCTGTTCAAATTTTAATGTTGAACTATGTTAAATAATAAATTTGTTTTTTACTATGAAAAAACAGAGGAAAGGTAAATGAAATTTTCTTATCGGTGCAAAAATTATTCATAAAGGAAATGAGAAAGAAAACATTATTGGACCACGTAGGTACAAAATTTATAAAAATACATTTTATTGAGGAAAAGACCACTTTAAAATAGATCCACAAAACAAACAAATGTTTTGTGTAAAAATAAAGATGGTTGACGGTCAAACATTTAGCATATTCTAGTCAAGCCAAGATGACGTGGATTGCCGTGTCCCAACATGTTTCGTTTATAAAGCTTCTTCAGGGGAAAAGAGTAGCAATCGGGGCTTATAGTAACGACTACATAAATACAAAAAATACAAAGTTAGTGTTTACATACACAAAAAGAAGAAAAAGATACAAACAATATGTATAGAAAATAAAAACCAATATTTTTTGGTTTGCAGAGACCAGATATTTCATGCTTACCAGTGTGCTTATAATGACCGAAGATGTTTTTTACTATATTTATTTGATTTTATTTAATTCAACACCTTTAAAATCCCAGGGTTTGTTACCCTCCCCATCTCCTTTTTCTTATTTTATATTTGGGATGTGGTGTCGTGATCTGATCCTCTGTGCCTCACAAATTATTTTTATACAGCGTTCCACAACCGCACAGTTAAAGTAACTCCAAAGAAATGGCCTGGTCATGAAGTGGGGTAAATCTTCCGGAGGGCAAGTGGTTAAGCACCACCCAGTTGGAGGATTTTAAAGGAATCTCTTATGTTCTTCATTAGGCGCTTGGCAAAAGCGCTTTTGGAGACGGCGGTCATTATTTAGTCTAAGATTATCTACAGATTGTTGGAAAGCCCAAATAATATAAATTATAATTGTTTATTTTACACGACTTGCTGAACCACGAGCCTGCCAGCCGAGGCGGAGCGCGGTAAGTGTGGATGTGGCATTAGACAACAAACTCCTCGTGTTACCGGCATCAGACTCCGGGTTTCTGTTAGACCTTCTGCATTCATTATTTGTTACCATTTGCAAGAAAAAAAAAAAAAAAAACGCTTCTCCTGCCAGTCCTCCCTCGCTCCTGGCAAGCCATCAGCATTACACTTCATTTTCCATGAGATAATAGGCAGATAGATGGAATGTTTTAGCCTATTTTACCGCCCCGATGCCAGGTTACACATATAGGGGTGGGCACAGGTTATGTGCAACTGCCCACAGGCACAAAATGGGACAAAATATTAGTCGAAAAGAATGATTTGAGAATTGTTTTAGGAATGGAAAAAATTTGGGGGAGGGATGCTAGGAATGGTGATTTAGGGGGGATTTGTGTTGGAAGGGGGTTTGTGCTAGAATAGGTGATATGGTAGGGAGGCAAGTGGATCTGTGCTAGACTGTCCAAGATTATAGCTGCCCCGCCTCTCCAGTACCTTTTCAGTGTGTGTATGTGTATGCATACTGTATGTGTGTGTGTATATCGTGTGGCCCCATAATCTCCTATTGCCCGGGGGCCCCATAATCTCCTATTGCCCGGGGGCCCCATAATCTCCTATTGCCCGGGGGCCCCATAATCTCCTATTGCCTGGGGGCCCCATGAGTTGTCAGTCCATCCCTGGCCACAGTGTTTTTCAGATTTTTTATTAGGAGGTACTGGCTGTCTCTTCTGAGTTGAGCAGTGATCCCTGATGATGCACATGCGATTTGCTGCCTCATCGGGGGACAGTTGACAAAACCATAAGAGAAGCCAGCACCCCCAATTACCCAATGGTGCTGCTGAGGCTGCATTTGATAGGCGCTGCTGAGGCTGCATTTGATGGGCACTGGTGAGGCTGCATTTGATGGGCACTGGTGAGGCTGCATTTGATGGGCGCTGGTGAGGCTGCATTTGATGGGCGCTGGTGAGGCTGCATTTGATGGGCGCTGGTGAGGCTGCATTTGATGGGCGCTGGTGAGGCTGCATTTGATGGGTGCTTTTTTAAAAAGGTGGGGTATACATGGGCAGGGAAAAGGGGGTGGAGTCCGGTGGAGCCAAGGGGGGTGCGACAAAATGAGGTTTCCCCTAGGGCAGTGATGGCGAACCTTGGCACCCCAGATGTTTTGGAACTACATTTCCCATGATGCTCAGGCACTCTGCAGTGTAGTTGAGCATCATAGGAAATGTAGTTTCAAAACATCTGGAGTGCCAAGGTTCGCCATCACTGCCCTAGGGTGTCAACAATTCTTGCAGTAGCCCTGCATGGCAGCGGAATGATGTTGGTTGTAAAAGGCATGGCTACGCGTTTCAAGGCTTCGGAATGCCCTTTTTTGAAGCCTAAAAGCAGGACTAATGTAGCTACATATAACATGCCAGTGCCTGGAATTATTCTTTAAGTAGAAGTAGAGATGAATGTTGTGTCAAGGCAACTCGGTAAAGTATTCCCTGATTTAGAACTATCTGAAAGTATTCTTGCTTAACCTTATAACTAAATAACATTGATAAACTAGGCTCTCTGCTCCATATATATAAAGTCTGTAATCTTTGTCTTCTTCCAGCAGAGCGGAGAATGTGAATAGGATGTAAATTAAATAATCTAATTGTCTGTACTCTTTCCAGCTCTTGAAATACACGTTGTTCTAAAGAGCAGACGCATTGCGCTGCGAGCGGCGGCCTCATTTAGCGAGGGGCTGTCTGATCTGACTTATTTCACAACTGCTGAAAGGCTAAACGCTCCGCCATCCGTGGCCTGATGTAAATGGTGTCATTTGCAATGGATCTGTTATTTAGCTGTCGCAGCTCGGCGAGAACCGGGAAAAGGTCACTGCTTTGGCATTATGGGCGTGCTGTCTTCTCTTACGGTAAACAGCCGGTCTTCTGACCCAGCCGCTGTCCTCGGCTCTGCTCTTATATTTTTCACATTGCCCTTAAAACTTAGATATGGTTACAGATAAAGTTTTAGAACTAAAACTTTTATTTATTTATTTATTTTTTAAAGGTGCCCCTGTCTGGGCTGGTTATTTGGTTAAGAGTGGGTTGTATCTTCAGTCCAAGAGATTTCCTTGCAGCCGTACACCCAGGGCCGGTACTAGACTATTTTGCGCCCTAGGTATAGCGCTCACCCCCGAAGGAGCCGCTGGTTTGACGATGGGATCGGCAGATTAAGTTGCACTTCTTCTCTCTAGTGTTGCACCAGAAGTTTCAGTAACAAATGAAATGTCCAGACAGGTAAATAAAGGGTTTTCTCTGTCATTTTAATTCCATGCCAACATAGCCGAACATCAACATAATGAAAGTGACACAGGTTGATGAAGAAAAGAGACTCAATATGTCGGGCCTGGATTAGAGCACAGCATAACTCGGCTGCCAAGCGTATAGATTTGGTCAAGTTGCCATTTAGACACAGACAGGGAGGAAAACAGGTCTCCTTCGTTGACCTGGCTTTAGGCCTCTGCCACAGGCCGGTGTAACTTGAACGATTGGCGGTTGTCTGAATAAAGTAGAGGTTCCCCGTTCTGTTTTCTCAGTGTCCCATACCGAGCGACATCGGCGCGCACCAGTGTATGGCCCAGGTGCCTGATTCTCTCGGCGGCATCGGAAACCCAGCCATTCACTGGGGTCCCTCTAGACTCATCTCCGACTGAGACTCTGTAGGTCCCGGACACTTGGCCAGGCAGACCACGCCGGTGGGGCCCCCTGGGTGCCGCACCCCGACTCTGGGACCCCCCGCAGGCGACGCAAAAAGAACCCCGACACATGACCTGACTCTCGGATATATCCCCTACCAGCATGCCCAGCGAGAGAAAACCCTCTCCCATTGGCTGCTGAGAAAGAATCCATCCGCCAGAAATCCCTCTGGCTCCCACTGCCGGCCAGGGATGGACTCACATTCCCAGAATGCAGTCCGAGCCAGTGGATCTTTCTGGAACGTCACGGGTCACGAACCTAACAAATCGTGACCGGGAGCAAAGTAACTCTCCCAATCAAACTAACTTATTTTTCTTAGTGCAATACCCGCGCTAAAGGCAAGGGGGCACTACATAGGCAAGACCAGCTACTTGCACCCCACCCCTACAAAAAGAAAAAAAAACTGTACACATTGCCCCCCTTCCTGTACACATTGCCCCCCTTCCTGCACACACTGCCCCCCTTAAATCCTACACCCCCTTCCTGTACACACTGCCCTCCCTCTAATCCTACACCCCCTTCCTGTACACACTGCCCTCCCTCTAATCCTACACCCCCCTTCCTATACACACTGCCCCCCCTTTAACCATACACCCCCTTCCTATAAACATTGCTCCCCTTTAACCCTATACCCACCCTTCCTGTACACACTGCCCCTCTTTAAACCTACACCCTCCTTCCTTTACACATTGCCCCCCCCTTAATCCTACACCCCCTTCTTGTACACACTGCCCTTCCTCTAATCCTACACCCCCCTTCCTATACACACTGCCCCCTCTTTAACCATACACCCCCTTCCTATGCACACTGCCCCACTTTAGCCCTCTACCCACCCTTCCTGTACACACTGCCCCTCTTTAAACCTACACCCTCCTTCCTTTACACATTGCCCCCCCCTTAATCCTACACCCCCTTCCTGTACACACTGCCCTTCCTCTAATCCTACACCCCCCTTCCTATACACACTGCCCCCTCTTTAACCATACACCCCCTTCCTATGCACACTGCCCCACTTTAGCCCTCTACCCACCCTTCCTGTACACACTGCCCCTCTTTAAACCTACACCCCCTTCCTATACACGCTGCCCCCCCTTTAACCCTACATCCCCTTTCCTGTACACACTGCCCCCTTTAACCCCACACCCACTTCCTATGCACACTGCCCCCTTTAACCCTACACCCCCCTTCCTATACACACTGCCCCCCTTTAATCCTACACCCCCTTCCTATACACACTGCCCCTCCCTTTAACCCTACACCCCCTTCCTATACACACCTAGCCCCCCAATTTAACCCTACACCCCCTTCCTTTACACACTGCCCCACTTTAACCCTACACCCACCCTTCCTGCACACACTGCCCCCTTTAATTCTACACCCAGAAGTGTATTTAGGTTTTGTGCTGCCCTAGGCCTGACTAAACTCGTGCACCCCCTAATTTAAATATGACCCACCCCTTCCTGTCACGGCCACACCCTGTGTTGTTTAAGACCCGCCCTGAAATTTTTGAGTGAGGACACTAGTTCTGAGGGCATGGGGGGGGGGGGGGCAATGGATTCCCTTAATTTACTTAGATTTCCTCTTACTTCCTGGTTGCCCATAGAGCAGGAAGTGAAGGGAAATCTCCGCAATGGGACAGGGATGGTAAAAGTGTTGCCTATAGTTCTACTTTAAGTAGATGGTGCAGCAGAAACATATGGCACAGTGAGGAAGGTTTGTGGTCCAGGATGACAAAACAGTCAAAATTGGAAGCGCTCCCCCCCCCACAGTTACGGAATGCCGGCCGCCCGCATACTAGAAGCAGCGCGGCCACTTTATGGGGGCGCTAGACTAATTTTCCTAACCGTGTAGCGCAAGCCGACGGGGACTCTTTTCGTGCTGCCCCCCTGCAAGGTGCTGCCCTAGGCCTGGGCCTTGTTCTCTTAGGCCAGGATACAGCTCTGCCTACACCCCCCTTCCTGTACACACTGCCCCCTTTAATCCTACACCCCCCCTTCCTGTGCACGCTGCCCCCTTTAACCCTACACACCCCCTTCCTGTACACACTGCCCCCTTTTAAACCCTTCACCCCTTGTATAGACTATACCCCTGTGATGTGTGTTGCCCCCCGACCACAATCACCACCCCAAGCTCCATTCTGGCTGGCGATGACAGGTGCTAATCTGGGTTTTGGGCTGACTTCCAAGGATGATAGGAAATGGGAACATCCAGCACCCGAAAGATAATGGGACATGGGATAATCCAGCACACCCAAGGATGTGGCAAATAGGAGATGGGAATATCCAGCATCCCAAAGGTGATGGCAAATGGGAGATGGGAACATTCAGCACCCCAAGGATGATAGGAAATGGGAACATGTAGCACCCCAAATATGCTAGGAAATGTGAGATGGGAACATCCTTCACCCCAAAGATAATGGAAAATGGAAGATGGTATAACCCAGCACCCCAAAGATGAAAGAAAATGGGAAAATTTGGCACCCCAAGGATGATGGGAGATGGGAACATCCAGGCTTAAATAATTGACAAGGGTCTTCTTCTTTCATTCTACACTGGGTCTCTTTTTATCGAGAAAACCCATTCAGGGCCAGATTCACGTATTCCAGAGCATCTTTGCTCTGGAGTAACGCTTCTGATTTGCGTTGCGCTGCCGAATTTTTAGGAGCAAGTGCTGTCATTCACGAAGCACTTGCTCCTAAAGTTGCGGCAGCGCATCGCAAATGAGCCGGCGGAATTCAAATGTCGCGGGTACGGGGCGTGTAGTATGCTAACTACGCGCGATCCCGCCGCCGACGTACTGCGCATGCGTCGAGTGTCAAAACATCCCCGTGCGCATGCTCCAAAATCTGTGAATGAACGTCAATGACGTCACATTCCCATTCATGACCGTTTTACGCAAGCGACGTTTTTTTTTTTTTTCCCGACGCGATGACGACGCCTATACCTAACATAGGATACTCCAACCCCATGTAGGTATATCTATGCGCCGCGTATCCCGTCCGGAAACGTCGTAACGTCACTGCGTCGCGCCGGATTTCGATCGTGAATTGCCGATTTCCGCTCATTAACATATTTTTTGAGCGTAAATCGGCGGGAACGCCCCCGGCGCCATTTTTAAGTTGAAGTAACGATGCGATGGCGAAACTCAGTTACGCTCATCGCATCGGAACTTCAACCCGGCGTTTCTTGTTTTCTGGTTACAGAAAACAGAAACGCCGGCTCAAAGCCACTGTTACGCTGGCGGATCACTCGATCCGCCAGCGTAACCTTTCATGAATCTGGCCCTCAGGGTGTAAGATAGATAAAGCTCCTCTTGGTCCTAAAGGAGTAGTAAAGGAAAAAAAATGTTTTGCTGAAATGACTGTTTACAGGGTATAGAGACATAATAGTTAACTGATTCCTTTAAAAAAAATTATTAAAAATAGATAAAATCAATCATATAATGAACCTACAGTTTAGTTTAGTTTTTAGACTAGTTTCCGTTTGTTCTGTGTGTACAGAGAAACACAGAACAAAAACAAACACAGGGCAATGTTTGTTTTTTAAAATGAATCTGATTGGTTCTGAGGAGTTTTAGACACATAGGGCCAGATTCAGGTAGATGGGAGCATCTTTAATCTGGAGTAACGTTTCTCATTTACGTTACTCTGCCGAAATTTTAGGAGCAAGTGCTGTTATTCATGAAGCACTTGCTCCTAAAGTTGCGGCAGCGTATCGAAAATGAGGCGGCGTTATTCAAATTGGGCGGGTACGGGGCGTGTATTATTTAAACTAGGCGCGATCCCGCGGCGAACGTACTGCGCATGCGTCGACTGTCAATGCATCCCAGTGCGCATGCTCACAACTTCCGTCGGCACCACTTCCTTGAAAACGACAGCGCAATGTGTTCCGTTGGGCGTTTAAATGCGTCCCCGTAGATGCGCCATTCCGGCACTAAAGTATATCCTGTTCCCCCTCCCCGCAGTGAAGTTACTTTTGTTCTGAGATGGCTGCTCCCGTTCCCCGCAAACACACAGGAGAAAGCTGAACTCTAAAGGCCAGGAGCTGTCAGCTGTCACCTCGGCTATGGAGACCTATGATGTCTTCCTCCATGGCTGTAAAAGTTGACAGACAAGCATGGACAGAGGTGTTGTCCTGCAAGTGGGGGTGCTCAGCTAGCTCTTATCGTCGGTAACGCTGCTGTAGCTGCTCTCCTGCTGACCTGTGGCCGTCTGGAGTAAAGATAAAGCAGCTATTTGTAGAAATAACTTTGCGCCGGACGGACGAGATACGCGCGGCGCATGTAGCCAGTGTATGGTGCTAATCCGTTCGAGAATTGGGAAATCTCCCTCATTTGCATATTTGCAGGGGAAATCAATTGGCGCGACTGATGCGCCAAGCGAAACTATGCGCTGACGATACTCTGGCGTCGGAAAGTTAAGCCGGTCGGGGAAAGCCCGTTTTCCGTCGCATCTAGTTTGGTAGGTACGGCCGCGGAGATACAACGGCGCATCTTGACAGTTACGCGGCGCATATCGAAATACTCCAGTGCAACTCTACCTGAATCTGGCCCATAGTAATCACACCTCCTTGATCATGGACCACAATGAAAACTTACCATGAGTTTTTTCATAAGGAGCCAGACAAGCAGGAAGTGTGGAGTTCAGCAAGGGATTACAGCAACTTCTAAGCAAAAACGGACACGGAGGACATGAAAGCAGGACTGCTATAGTGTAAAGCAAGTTATTTAGCATTACAATTTTTTTTCTTTACTGATCCTTTAAGTCTGAATCTTCAACCACAAAAATGGTTAATTTTCAATAAGGATTCATTGTAACAAATGGTAAGGAATTGAGTAAAAGCGTTTTGCCCCAAAGGGAAAACAATGGAAGCAAGGTCAGCAGAGGTGCCAATATTGGAGTTAGATGTTTGAACGTTTTTTTTTTCTTCAAATTTATTGGTAATTTAACCAAATGATGGTATGCAAACTCTGTAAAAGCTCAATGATGGACACTAAATTAACAAGCAAAAAGATTGAACTCCTCTGTATTTCAAAAAGTCAGTATTTAAAGGGAACATGATCAAAACTCTAATCTAATAGACGGGCAACAATCCTTTCTGTGAAGAGAACAAAAACACTTGCTATCGGTTTCCGTATCTCTTTGTGTCTTTCTAAGAAATGTTTGAAGTTATCCGCATCTCTAAATATCTTTTCTCTGCATTTTGTACCAGATAAGCTCTCCTCTTGGAGATGGCACACAGTAGCCAAAGACTGTCAGTCTGTGTATTGGTGTACGGACTTGGCAGAAGAGCTTCATGTTTCTTGTCTATTTTTCAGGAGCTCCTGGGAGAACTGCAGGACAGAAGCGAGCGGTCCTGATTGATGTGATTTCCCCCAACCTGAGGTCCGATCGCTGAGAGATTACCAGCCTTGTGAAGGTGAGAGTCTCCGTTGTTCGGCGTTCAGAATAAAGTAATGGCCTCAGCCTTATAAATTCTGGGGAAAAAAAGGGAAATGGTGTCACCCATAAAAAAAAAAAAAAAGAATTTACATTATTTTTTCTTGAGTAGAATGGTTGGAATATGATTGGTATGGGCAAGGCAGACCCCTTTCTTCTTTTTTTTCTCAAAAAAGGATGTTTATTGAATAATATGGTAACAATACATGGTTACAAACAATTTGAACGGTTTGCCTTTGTCCATCCTCAAACAGCATAAAAAGATAACAATACACTCACAAAACATCTATCCCACTACACTCTCCCTTTACTAAACCAGCATAGTCCACAATAGTACAGGTAGAAAAATAGCTGTGAACTCACACACCCAATATCGTACGTGGGCAATGACTCAGGCCCCTGACCCTCCCTTCCTCTCCCCCACATGATGCCTCATTATACCATTTGAGTCCCCGTATCTCCCAGTTATTATATGAGCAGCCTGTCCAGTACCAGCTCTAATGGAGCCAGCCCCGTGGTATTTAACCAGGGGGCCCACAATAACTCGAACCTTCCCCTCCGTTTCCTGTGCTGATAGATATATTTCTCTGCCCTGAGTGTGAATTGCATCTGAGCTATCCATTCCCCTAATCTAGGGGGATCCACATCTTTCCAATGGGTAAGAATGAGTTTGCGGGCCTGGAAGAGGGCCCTGCCAACGGCTTCCTTCGAACTGTCCTCAAGTGGCAAATCATCCATGATACCCAAGATACATACTTTAGGGGTCTGCGGTACCTGAACCATTAAGACCTCACTCAGAGTTTTGAGAACCCCCACCCAATATAGGTGCAACTTAGGGCATCGCCACATCAGATGGATGAGGTCTCCACGATCCCTAGGAAAATCTAGGGCAGGAATCATCATCCACCAAACCCATCCTGTGCATTCTGGCTGGCGTGAAATGTACCCGCAGGACAATATACAGTTGTGACAGCCGCTGTGCCACATTAAGTGAGGATCCCCGAATAGCTAGCAGTGCCTCCTCCCATTGTTCCTCCTCAAAAGCACCCACGTCTCTCTCCCATGAGGTCGCCACCCTGGCGGGGATGCCCGGCAGAAACGCCGACAGCAGCATGGCATAGGCGCCTGATATGAAACCCCTGAAACCAGTTATCCCAGTCATAAAGTGGAAGATCGGGGAGGGGGACAGTATCCAGGGGTTGTTCCCGGCCTGGGCCCTAATGGCGTGACTCAGCTGCAGATAGTAGAAGTGCATTGCCTGAGGTAGTTCAAACTTCTCCCGGAGCTCCGCAAAAGTGAGCAGACGGCCCCCGGAAAAGATATGAACCAGGTGCGTGACCCCGTATCTCCTCCAGCGCTCGCCACATGTCAAAGACATCAGCTCCTCATAGTAGCAGTTGTTCCAAATTGGGCTATGCCCTGTAAAACCCTCTATGTTTTGTAGTTGTCTTGTTTTATTCCAAATTTTTTGCATTAGTGCGTATGTGGGGAAAAGTTTATTCGACTTGGCGCATTGTAAAGATTCGAGTCCAGTCACCATGCTGTCCATACCCGTCATGTGCTGTACTATGTCCACTACCGGATCCCCCGGTCCCTTACTCATAGCTCGAGCAATGTGTTGTAATTGAGCTGCCAGGTAGTACAACCAGGGGTTTGGGAGAGCAAGCCCTCCCATCTCCTTAGGAGTATTATGAAGAATATACAGCAACTGGGGCATTAACACCATTTTTGTGAGGTTTACTCTACCAACTAGGGACATTTTCAATTTCGACCATATTTTAATTTTGTCTCTAATTCTGCCTACTAAGGGAGTGAGGTTAAGAGTGACATAGTCGAGCGGCTGGGGGGTAACCCAGACACCCAAATATTTGAATTTAGTCGCCACCGGGATGTTCTGCAATGTGGGGTCCTGCGGGTTCGCCGAGTCCAAGAGCATTATTGCGGACTTAGTCCAATTAATCAGTAGGCCAGAAAAGGAACCAAAGGTCTGAACCACAGACATCGCCTCCCGGAGGGAACCCGACGTGTCCCCCAATAACAGCATGGTGTCATCCGCGTATAACATAATCTTTTCATGCGTCAGACCATACTAAAATCCCGTAATCAGGGGGTTGGACCGTACCAGGGCTGCTAACGGTTCTATGACTACCGCGAACAGCAAAGGCGACAGGGGGCAACCCTGCCGGGTCCCCCTATGCAGCGGGAAGGGAGAAGACACTCTGCCCTCCTCTCTAATAACCGCCAAGGGGGAGTCGTACAGGAGCCGCACCCAGGACTGAAACACAGGCCCGAATCCAAATCTCCCTTTCTTTCTTTTGCTAGCGTTGTATAAGACCAGCTGTCACTTTCATCCCTGACCAAACCAGGACCTTTTTATTATGTGTTTGTTATCTATTGAAAATGTTAAAGGTAACAACTGCAAACACAGTAGTACATCAATGTTACATAGTCATAGGGTAATAACATATAATGGTGATCAGTGTTGCTCATCTTACTTTAAAAAAGTAATTATTTACAGTTACAAATTACTTCTCCGAAAAAGTAATTGCGTTAGTGACTCAGTTACTACATTGAAAAAGTAATTAGTTACTCAGCAAAGTAACTGTGACTTTTTTTTGCCGGTGTATAAGACAACCCCCTAATTTTCCAGCTAAAATGTTGGTTTTGGGATATACTCACCGTATAAGACGACCCCTCACTGTGCCATCTGTAACATGCCTCACTGTGCCATCTGTAACATGCCTCACTGTGCCATCTGTAACATGCCTCACTGTGCCATCTGTAACATGCCTCACTGTGCCATCTGTAACATGCCTCACTGTGCCATCTGTAACATGCCTCACATTGTGCCATCTGTAACATGCCTCACATTGTGCCATCTGTAACATGCCTCACATTGTGCCATCTGTAACATGCCTCACATTGTGCCATCTGTAACATGCCTCACATTGTGCCATCTGTAACATGCCTCACATTGTGCCATCTGTAACATGCCTCACATTGTGCCATCTGTAACATGCCTCACATTGTGCCATCTGTAACATGCCTCACATTGTGCCATCTGTAACATGCCTCACATTGTGCCATCTGTAACATGCCTCGACGATCTCCCTACCTTCTGTTTGCAGAGATGTCAGACGTCGGCGGCCATCCATTATTCAAAAGCCACGCCTCCGCCTGTTCCGTGATGGGCGGAACAGTAATTTTCCCAGCAGAGCCTCTGTTTAGTGTTCAGCCTATCACGGATGTCCTCTAGGCCGAGGCTGAGGATGAGAAGGCATCCGTGATAGGCTGAACACTAAACAGAGGCTCTGCTGGGAAAATCTGTGTTCCGCCTATCACGGAACAGTCAGAGGAGGAGGCGCGGCTTTTTTAATAATGGATGGCCATCGGCTGCTGACACAGGTAAGTAATTGCGGTAACGCCGCCCAACTAATGGGAACGGCGTTGACGAAAGGGGAAGAGTAATCTAGTAGATTACTCGTTACCCTCAAAAGGGGTATCGTTAGGTAACGGCGTTTATTTTAACTCTGTTACTTACAACACTGATGGTGATGTACAGTATAAACGAGGCAAGTACAATTGCATATACAGAAGTGCATCAATGTTGTATTGCCACTTCAGCTCCAGGTAAGGATGAGCTCCGGCTAGGGTGACCACGTGTCCAGGATTGCCCGGGACAGTCCCGCATTTTGCAGGTCTGTCCCGGGCACATTCATTCCAGGACAATACAGTGTCCCGGAATGAAACTGACACAGCCACCCCCCCCCCCCCCGGGGCCAGTCTTATGCCCCCAAAAAAGGCCCCCACATCACCGCTTTACTCACTGACAGTACTTCTCCTGGCTGGGAATGTCTGGAGGAGCACAATCCCCCCTCTTGTGATTGGAGAAATCATAAATCCCGCCTCTTGTATCCAATCACTGTGCTGTGATTCGTTACATCACAAGCTGATTTTTGGGAAGGGAGGGTGTCCCTGAATGTTAGTTTGGAAATGTGGTCACCTGAGCTCCGGCGTGTTCGCACAGTCCATGTGAAGAGGCCGCCAGGAAGTCGGCACTGCGCTAATCACAGGCAGGGAGATGCTCGGCTGCAGAGATCAGGAAATGTTTCCCTGCATGTGATTAGCGCAGCGCAGTGCCGACTTCCTGGCGGCCTCTGCACATGGACTGTGCGAACAAGCCAGAGCTCACATCCCTTAGCTCCAGGCTTTTCTGACACTTTTTGTTTACATGTAACAATTAGTTTTTTTTGCTGAAAATTACTTAGAAACCCCAAACATTATATTGTAATTAAAGCAGAGGCCCTTGAGTACAGGTGTGGCCCTCCAGGCCATTTCATGTGGCCTTCACACCTCTCCTGCAGCTGCAGCCCTCCTCTGGTTCTCCTCCAGATCCCTACTTTCTGATTTCAAGCAGATGCATCCAGCTTCTTCACAGCAGCATAAGGAAAGGGGGGTGCACTGTGATGTAAGGGAGAGTGGGGGACTCAACTTCTGATGGTGGGGTGGCTCTATCTATCTATCTAATCTTACAGAAACAACTGGCCCTTTTTAAGAACAATCATACTGCTGATGTGGCCCACAGTGTTTGACCCCCCTGCCCTAGAGCAGTGATGGTGAACCTTGGCACCCCAGATGTTTTGAAACTACATTTCCCATGATGCTCATGCACTCTGCAGTGTAGTTTAGCATCATGGGAAATTTAGTTCCAAAACATCTGGGGTGCCAAGGTTCGCCATCACTGCCCTTGAGAATAAAATGGCGGTTGTTGGAGTTTTTTATGTCACTCTGTATTTGCGAAGCGGTTCTTCAAACAAATTGTTTTGGGGAAAAGATACACTTCCTTTGGAATTTTTTGTATTGTGAGAAAACACACAGCGTGTAAACATTAGACGTGTGCACACTGAAATGTTTTTTGTGTTGGAATTTTGTTTTCATCCGAAAAATACATTTATTTAGTTGCTCCCGAAATTTGTATTTATTTAGTTTAGTTAAAAAATGCATTCTTCTGAAAATCCGAATGAATGAAGGTTGAATGGATGTATGGATGTCCGTTGAGCTCCCACCACCCTTCCCAGTGAAACCCACCATAATTGAGCCTGCAGGTGGGATAGCGGAACACCACTTAAGTTATGGAAGTGATCGTCGGCTTCACGGCTGCTTGTATCGCCTCCATTATGAAAGCTGACGGTTGGCTTTACAAAAGAACACACACTTCTGTCCAGGTTAAAAATCTGAATCCCCAACAATTGGCTGGGCAATGCATTCAGATTTGATTAACCCCACCCCCATACCGGCACCCTAAGGTGGCTGCCTTGTACTGGCACTGGCCCAAGGCCCTGCCAAGTGGTGTTGGACCCAAAGCCACGCAGACACCATCAAATAGGAGGTAAATCAGTCATAATTCACGAAATACCTAACAACCTCTAAAGGAACCCTGGTTGGGACTTATGTACTATAGACCCAAACTCTCAAGCACAGAATTGGCAGAGGAGAATTTTGATCATTTGAATGAGTGGAGATAGTAGCATGGAAGCCCTGGGAAGGTGAACCGTGGTGGCCTTGGCACGATCCACAGTTAAGGCCTTGGGAAGGTCCACCGTCGAGGCCTTGGGAAGGTCCACCGTCGAGGCCTTGGGAAGGTCCACCGTCGAGGCCTTGGGAAGGTCCACCGTCGAGGCCTTGGGAAGGTCCACCGTCGAGGCCTTGGGAAGGTCCACTGTCGAGGCCTTGGGAAGGTCCACCGTCGAGGCTTTGGGAAGGTCCACCGTGGAGGTCCCAGGCAGGCAAGGTCCACCGTGGAGGTCCCAGGCAGGCAAGGTCCACCGTGGAGGTCCCAGGCAGGCAAGGTCCACCGTGGAGGTCCCAGGCAGGCAAGGTCTACCGTGGAGGTCCCAGGCAGGCATGGTCCACCGTGGAGGTCCCAGGCAGGCAAGGTCCACCGTGGAGGTCCCAGGCAAGGTCCACTGGGAAGGCATCGGAGCTTCCCATCTGCTTGGCCCGTGTCCAGGTCCTCAGGCATTGGGGAGTGCAATCCTATTTAACTGGAAATGTAAGGAACGAAGCATAAAGTGCAGCACCCCTAGAAAACATGTTTCCATCTTGTACTGATTTGACTTCTACAAGACTCGTATTGATTGGTTGCCATGTTTATTGATTAAAGTATAACTTCAGGAAAATATTTATTCTAGCTTTGGATAGATTGTAGAAGGGTTATAATGAAAACCCTACGGATGTAATGGACAAAGGACTAAGAGCTTTGGATCGATTGGGGAAGGGTTAGAATCCCAAAAGGGTTATTATTTCTGCTGTGGACCTTTTTGGGGAGATATGCGCTCACTATTGTTCCTTTTCCCCTGTGGGATATCCACATACCTGTGATTTTTCACTAGAAAAGAAGTAGTGGGGATGTCTTTCAATAGTGACAGAGCGGGAATTACCTCTCATTTACGGATCATTTCCTAATATTTTCTTTTGTCCCTAGCCACTTGCTGATCGCTATGTGTGTGTGTGTGTGGATGGATGTGTGTGTGTATATATATATATATATATATATATATAATATATATTTGTGTGTGTTGTCGTTTGCAAGTGGTTTACCAGGATCATGGCTGAAGCCATCAGTCATAACCCCAGTATTTTCTTTATCGGCCAGCAGCTGGCTTTCTCATGAAAGTGGTCCGAGCGGCTCATCAGTGCCCCATAATTGGTGTCAGTGGGAGGAATTGTGCCGCATTGTTGGTATCAGTGGGAGAAATAGTGCCCCATTATTGGTGTCACTGGGACAATAGTGCCCCATTGTTAGTGAGAGGAATAGTGCCCCATCATTGGTGTCAGTTGGAGGAATAGTGCCCCATTGTTGGTGTCAGTGGGAGGAATAGTGCCCCATCGGTGTCGGTGGGATAATTATTTCCCCATCTACTGTTTCAGTGGGAGGAATAATGCCCCATAATGGTGTCAAGGGGAGAAATGGTGCCCCATCATTGGTGTCAGTGGGAGAATTGGTTCCCCATCTCTTGTTTCAGTGGGAGGAATGGCCCCCCATCATTGGTGTCAATCGATCGAATAGTACCCTAAAATCTGGATAAACAGGGCCATTTTATCCAGTGGGCACACCTGGGCATAGCCCCATCAGGACGGGCAAGACCGATCCTAGGCGGGTGCACAGCGCCCCGGCACTGTAAGCTGCTGCTGCAGAAAAGGGGCGCCAAGCCTCCGAAGCTGTGTCATGCCACTTGGCTGCACTGGTTGCTAGAATCTCTGGCTGCCTGGCGCCTAGCAACCAGTGACATCGGAGACCGCTGCCGCCCCAGCTTTCAGAGCGTGCCACGGCTACCCCAGCATTCAGAGAACGCCGCCTTCGTGGCTGGAAAACTAGATTACCTCCACCCACCTCTTCCATCTTCAGACTCGGACAGCGTAGCACGTCGCGGGTCACCATGTTCATTGTTTGGGCCCCAATGCATTTCTTTCCCCAGGGGCCCATGATGCTATTAAGATGGCACTGCGGAAAAAAGGCTGTTGTCAGAAAATTCGACCGTTAGTACGGTCCGCCAACAAATGTTGGATAGCATGCTTTAAAATTGTCTGCCGACAAATGTGTGTTGTCGGATCATCCGATCGTTTGTACACAAGTCCATTGGACAAAACTCCAGAGAACAAACACGCATGCTCGGAAGCAATGCTCATCATAACACAACATTAGCAGAATTTGCCCAAAGGGTGGCGCTACAGAGCTGAAAATCCACATAGTTTTGTGTTTCTTGGCCAACAATTCTTTGCCAATTGCATGCAAGACACGTTCCCGGCAAACACCCTTCAGACAAAAGTCCTACGCTTTGTCCGATGAAAATCCGATCGTGTGTACCAGGCTTTATTGTTTCAGCAGAACATGACTCCGGCTCACGGCCTAATTGCAGCCCTCCTATCCCTTTTAACATCTGAGGGGAAAAAAAAAGGAAAGTCAGATAAAGGTCTGCTGAATGAAATGTAGGAAGGAGTTGGAAACGTTGAGCCGACATCCGCGCCGGGTTACCGGAGACGTCTGCAAATGTCCAGAGCAAATTGTTCTCATTCGGTGTGACAGATTGCAGAGGCCTGGGTAGATTACGCAGAGCGGTCGCATACATCGGGTGGATCGCGGCCAGCTGGCCCGAAGACAACGCCGACAAATCCTCTTATTTTGGAGGGGAGAGAGAAGTTTAATAGACTGCGTGACTCATCGGCCAATGATATACGCCGCAACTGGGAATTTATTTCATTTTTTTCCTTTTTCGCTCCACAACGGAGGAGCGCGGTCTGGTCTATGGGAACAATTTATATCTCCAGAAGAAGGTGCAATCTATTATCGCTAACTGAGCAATCATTTGTAATAGCGACTTTGGGTTACGGAGGACAGAAGACGGATCGCTCGCTATAGAGACACAATCAATAAACAAGATGTTATTTAGCTAAGTATATGTCTGAAGTCCTGACACCTTCCTTCCTTCTCCTCCCCAAAGAAGAGATCTTCACTCAGCCGACATTTCTCCGGGGATTACAGCGGTTTTATGAAGTATTCTCTGTAGATCCTTTACAACCACACCTCCCAACATTATGAGATGGGAACGAGGGACACCTACCAGCAAATGTATGTAGGCATAAACCACACCTCCTGCCACACCCCCTTAAAGGTGAATTAACCCCCAAAAAAGGTTAATTAAAGGGGTTGTAAAGGTAATTTTTTTTTTACCTTAACCACTTAAGCCCCGAACCATTATGCAGCTAAAGGACCAGGCCCCTTTTTGCGATTCGGCACTGCATTGCTTTAGCCACCTAAGGACCGCCTCCTGCACATATACGTCGGCAGAATGGCACGGCTGGGCACAGGTACGTACATGTACGTTGCATTTAAGAGCCCAGCCGTGGGTTGCACGCAACACGGTCTGAAGCTCCGCGGCACCTGCGGACCCGATCGCCGCCGGCGTCCACCAATTGGTCACTGGAGCTGAAGAACGGTGAGAGGCGAGTGTAAACACACCTTCCTCGTTCTTCACAGTGTCCGTGATCGTCTGTTCCCTGATATAGGGAAAGGTGATCAATGCCATCACACGTCCAGCCACGCCCCCCTACAGTTAGAAACACATTTGAGGTCACACTTAACCCCTTCAGCGCCCCCTAGTGGTTAACTCCTAAACTACGATTGTCATTTTCACAGTAATCGGTGCATTTTTATAGCAATTTTTGCTGTGAAAATGACAATGGGCCGATGTATCCGCCATAGTGTCGCAATCACGATAAAAAAATTTGATCGCCGCCATTACTAGAAAAAAATGAGAAAATTATAAAAAAAAGCCATAAAACTATCCCCTATTTTGTAGAGGTTTTAACTTTTGCGCAAACCAATCATTAAACGTTCATTTTTTTTTTTTTACCAAACATATGTAGAAGAATATGTATTGCTCTAAACAGAGGGAAAAAAAGGTTTTTATATATTTTTGGGGGAGATTTTTATAGCAAAAAGTAAAAAATATTGCATTTTCTTTCAAAATTGTCACTCTATTTTTTGTTTATAGCGCAAAAAATAAAAACCGCAGAGGTGATCAAATACCACCAATAGAAAGCTCTATTTGTGGGAAAAAAAGGACATCAATTTTGTTTGGGAGCCACGTCGCACGACCACGCAATTGTCAGTTAAAGCGACGCAGTGCCGAATCGCAAAAAAAATGGCCAGGTCCTTTAGCTACAAAATGGTCCGGGGCTTAAGTGGTTAAAGGAGAATTAACCCCCCAAAAAAGATTAATTAAATCCACAAGGGCTTTTTTTTTACCACAACTATTCCTTTATATTGGCTTTTAAAATGTACAAATGCAGCAATTTAGAATTTGGATGAAAGGTTTAGCGCCGGGAAACATTTTTTGAAAGATAAAAAGTGTATTTTATATACAACTATAATGATGATCAGACCAAAATGAGGGACAAATGAGGGGGAATGAGGGACAATTGCTCCAAATCAGGGACAGTCCCTCGAAATACGGGACAGTTGGGAGCTATGAACAATCACATTCTCCAGTAATTACAATGACATCATACTGCTGGATGACATCATTCAACTAAACTTCAGGCTTCCCGACGCCTTTAACCCACTCCATGAAAGTGGACATTGATGTCACTGGTGACAAGTGAACAGCAGAATGCAGAGAAGGGCAGGGGAAGGAACGCAGTCTAATTCACGAGGCTCTCTGCAGCCCTTTCTTCTTTTCTGTGTCAGGGATTTGATTTGTTGCTATAGTAATGATCAGAAGGACTTGTATTCTCTCAGATCCCCATTTATTGAGGTGCTCTGAAGCTGACCCCGCTCTCAGCCGAGAGCTCAGCAAACCGGGTGTCTAATACTTCGAGTGCATGTCAGGGCAAAAAAAAAATATCGAATCCGTACACAGTACAAGAACATTTCGCCATGGTTTATTCTCATAAAGACCGGCAAGTACTGGAAATTCCTATTCATTTGCCAGAAGTGGACAGTAGCTCACAAAAGTAAGTACACCCCTTACATTTTGTGTAAATATTTTCTTCTATCTTTTCATGTGACAACACTGAAGAAATTAGAAAAAACTGCGCCAACTTAAATGAAAAACAATCAAGTCCTTTGTAAATATGAAAGAAATGAACTTATGTTCAAAATGCCCGCTACCTTTTTATTTTTTATTCTGATCTTGGAAGTCGGGCAAACCACTAGCTGTTGCATTCCAGGAGTTGTAGTCCATGTTTAAAGCGGAGGTTCACCCTGAAAATCAACTTGGCATTAGATCCAGCATACTGCTGACATGTGCAGTATGCTTTTTTGTGTACTTATCGTTTTATCTGGGATTTTTATCCGGCTCCGAACGGGGATTCCTGCGGGGAATAGGCGTTCCTAAGACAAGCGGAGTTGATTGACGTGCTAGTAAAGCGCATCACGCCTTCCGAAAATAGCCAAAGTGACACTCGGCTGTTTACGGCGCTATACGGCGCCTGCGCCTGCCATGTAGAGCTGACTGCGCAGGCACCGTAAATTGCCGAGTGTCACTTCGGCTATTTTCGGAAGGCGTGACGCGCTTTACTAGCACGTCAATCAACGCTTGTCTTAGGAACGCCTATTCCCTGCAGGAATCCCCGTTCGGAGCCGGATAAAAATCCCAGATAAAACGATAAGTACACACAAAAAAAATGCATACTGCACATGTCAGCAGTATGCTGGATCTAATGGCAGATAGTTGATTTAGGGTGAACCTCCGCTTTAAACCTCCCAGTGGGTAGAAAAAAGAGCAGCGCAGAGGAAACTACAACTGGGATTGGATTCTTGGAAGCAGGCAGAGACAGGGCATGCCAGGGAGTTGGGACGCAGGGCTGGGCACTGGCTGCAACTTGACCCCAGGACCAGGAGCATTACCCCCCCCCCCCCCAGGAGGCTGTGGCATGCAAGGACCTGCTGAGCTGAGATCACTGAGGTGAGAGACCCTGACACTCCTAGCTGAGCCCCATACACCCCAGTGATCAGGCTGCACTGATGGGCACTGGAGTTGGCTGCACTGATGGGCACTGGAGTTGGCTGCACTGATGGGCACTGGAGTTGGCTGCATTGAAAAATCAGATGGGCCACCTGGGGAAAATCAGATGGGATTGTGAGCTGATTCAGCGGTTCAATAGGCCACTTGACTGGACTTGCCCCCCAGGCCGAAGGCTGCCAGCCCTCCCCTATTCCGATATGTCTTCTATTGGACAAAAGTTTTTCTTTAAAGAGCAGAGTATAACATCGTCCCTTTTTAGGATTTTTGTCTAGTTTTGTCGCAGCAGAAACTTCTGGTTTGCGTCCAAACTGACAATTAGCCCCTCGTTATTCTAATAAGTTGTAACGCTGCCACTAACCCTATTACACGCGGCGTGCTGAGTGACCGGTACTCCCCCCGTCTTCTGATATAATGGTGTGCGGGTCGTCTCCAGGCTCCACAGACTCTTTGTATCTGAAGCAGATGAGTCCATGTAATTAGTATCTGTAATAACCTACACAGACAGACAGAGAGAAAAAATAATACGGCTTGTTAATTAAAACCTGACTTCACATTATGGATTGCGGAAAGATCTGCAGAGGGTGACTCCGGGCGTCTCTTCTCTTCATAGCTGGCATTTCATATTAATCTATGATGAGCCAACAGTGCCCACGGAGATTAAAGCGGACCTATGCTGCTCAAATATTTACTTGCCTTTCAGTAACTTTACAGTCTGCGATGATGCATTCTGGAGCTGTCGCAATATACAGCGCCAGCAAAAAAAAATTATGACAGCTTTCGGGCTTCATGGCCGGGCGCACACTGCGCGAGTCACCCTGCGCTCTCCCAGTGGACAGGCAATCTTCTGGGACCTGTCACGTGTCCCAGAAGTTTGGCGAGGAGGAGGGGCCGCCTTGGTGGAGAGGAGGAGTCACCAAGGTGGCCCATAGGCAGAATGAGGAAGTGGGACAGAAAGTCCCACTCAAAACGAAGCCCCCACTCCCCCTCCCCCCCCAAAAAAATGACATGCTAAATGTGGCATGTAAGGGGGCGAGAAGTACTTAAAGCGGAAGTTCCACTTGCGTGAAACTCCACTTTAAATATGTGTGTGTATGTTTGGGTGTGTCTGTCTGTCTATCTATAGATATATATATATATACTGTACATATATTTATAGTATTACTTAAATTGGTTTCAATGTAGTACTTTTCTTAAATTGTTGATCAGTTTAGGCCCACATTACATTCAGGGTCCCCAGAGAGCCCCCCACTTGCATCAGGCTCTCCAGAGAGCCCCCCACTTGCATCGGGGTCCCCAGAGAGCCCCCCACATGCATCGGGGTCCCCAGAGAGCCCCCCACATGCATCGGGGTCCCCAGAGAGCCCCCCACTTGCATCGGGGTCCCCAGATAGCCCCCCACTTGCATCAGGATGATGTCCTCTCTCTGCTCTCTCCTCTGCCTGGCTCTCTTGTGCTGCCTGCCCACTCTCCGGCGCTGCCCCCCGGCACTCGCAGCTGCAAAGAGGCCATGGTCACGGCCGTCTCTAACAGATTCGGGGCTATAGCCTCAAAAGCCACCCCCTAGCAACGCCACTGCATAGATCGCTGTTGCCCCATCAGGAGATCCTCCATTCACTCTTTGCTGGAGTGTAAGTGGGCAAGAAGTGCCTTCAAAGAGGCTGCAGGAGATCTATAGCAAACTAAAGTCATTCAGTTTAGGTTTCCGATTTCCAACGAAGAAATTCCCGCTTAGTCATCCCCAAATCCCAGGACTGCCCCTTGAACCAGGAACATGTCCCAGACCGGACCACAGCTGCGTTTTTCCTCTCACAGCAAATAGTTTGTTTTTAATAAGACGTGATAATAACTGAGATGACGGAGCCTTTACCGGTGCGATAATCTTGTTGAAGAAGAGCCCAGGCACTCTAGAAAATGAATTTTGCATATATTAACCGCCGACAGATGGACGGTGTCAACAAATTGCTTTCAGAAAAAGACAACTGCGAGTATGGATTAGGTAATTAAATCTTTATGGGCGCCACGGACGATACAATATTTGTCAGCAAAACCCAGCTGTAAAAAAGAAAAGAAAATCGGAAGAGGGCATCTTGGGGATTTTATTGGTGCTGTCTTCGGGATTAAGTCACCACCGCTGTGGTAGCCATTCATTGTGTGAGCTGGAAGTGACCCAACTTTTTCAATTTATAATCCCAAGTAGTCACTAGGACATCCAAAAACATGGAATATCCAGGCTCAAACTTACCGACCAATCAGCAACCAACCAAATTCACCTGTGTGCGTTAAAACGAAGGTTTAGTTGCACGCATTTGCAAATGCATGTGTAAGCTGCAGGCGCCGTCAAGGCTCTCTGTATACTGCAGTCCTAACTATAACATTGCATTTTAAGTCTCCTCAGTAGGAGCACATGACTGCTGATGGATAGATAAGGGGCAGGTGACTGGAGGTAGCCCAGCCCTCATTAAAGGGGCAGGAGCACACTCAGCACATGGAAGCAAACACAATGACATAAATACAACAAACAAAAGTCACTGCCCCTACCTATGACTGGTCTGTACAATAAGGAGCACTGGAAAGGGCGCATATACATCCAAAAACATAGAATATCCAAGCTCAAACTTACCGACCAATCAGCAAAGAACCAAATTCACCTGTCTAACAGTGTGCGTTAAAAACAGAGGTTTAGTTGCACGCATTTGCAGATGCATGTGTAAGCTGCAGGCCTCTTTAACTCCCCTTTAAAATTCATAAAAACTCCTTGTTTGTACTGTTAGGTCAATTCATATACAGATACAAACACTACCACTCTGCATGTTTCGCTTCCAAAAGCTTCTTCAGGAGACTTTAAAGTGATGTATAGATTGAATATACAACACTTTACATAGTTATATACTGTATATACTTGAGCATATGCTGAGTTTTTCAGCAATTTTTTTTGTGCTGAAAATGCCCCCCCTCGGCTTATACTCGAGACCCTTTTACGCCTGATTTCCCAGACTTTGGGGACCTGGTACCGACCGGAGAAATTACTATTTAGGAAGGGGTGCGGGGGTTTGAGAAATCAGTGCTCCCCGGCCTTAGGTCCCCTGGACCCCTGGCACACATGTAGCCCCACTCTTCCTCTACAAGTGTGCAAAGTTTGTTGTCCAGGGGACCTACGCCTGGGGAGCACCGATTTTTCAAACCCGGGCACCCCTTCCATAGACTCCCATGTTAAACAGTAATTTCTTTGGTGACTTTGGGTACCTGGTACCGGACAGTCGTAGGTCCCCTGGACCCAGATCTTGGCACACATGTAGCTCCATTTCTCCTATACAAGTGTGCAAAATTTGTTGTCTAAGGCAGTGGTCATCAACCATTCCTGCAGGGCCCACTATAACAGGCCAGGTTTTATGTATTACCTTGGGGAGATGCAGACTAGAATACTGCAGTCACTGAGCAGAAAATGATATCACCTGTGATGTATTTCAGTTATCTTGCAAACCTGGCCCGTTAGTGGGCCCTGCAGGACAAGGTTGATGACCACTGGTCTAAGGGACCTACGACTGGGGAGCACCGTTTTATTTTTTATTTTTTCAAAGCCGGGCACCCCTTCCATAGACTCCCATGTTAAACATCAGTCTAGTCATGGGCACAGTGAGGCATGCACATGGACACAATGAGGCATGCAGATGGATACCCTAGGCTTATACTCGAGTCAATACGTTTTCTCAGTTTTTTTGTGGTAAAATTAGGTGCCTTGGCTTATATTCGGGTCGGCTTATACTCGAGTATATACGGTAGTTGCATAGTTAGTCAGGTTGAAAAAAGACAAAAGTCCATCCAGTTTAACCAAATAAAAAAAAAAATAATATATATAAAATATCATACAATCTCATATACCCAATTCTATACCAACAGTTGATCCAGAGGAAGGCGAAAAGCCCCAGCAGAGCATGCTCCAATTTGCTACAGCAGGGAAAAAATTCCTTCCTGATCCCCCCGAGAGGCAATCGGATTTTCTCCGGATAAACTTTACCTATAAATGTCAGTACTCATATTCTGTTATATTCTGTACATTTAGGAAAGAATCCAGGCCTTTCTTAAAGCAATCTACTGAGCTGGCCAGAACCACCTCTGGAGGGAGTCTGTTCCACATGTTCACAGCTCTTACTGTGAAGAAACCTTTCCGTATTTGGAGATGAACTCTCTTTTCCTCCAGACGTAAAGAGTGCCCCCCTTGTCCTCTGTGATGACTGTAAAGTGAATAACTCAACACCAAGTTCACTATACGGACCCCTTATATATTTGTACATGTTGATCATATCCCCCCTTATTCTCCTCTTCTCAAGAGGAAATTCAGTTCCTCTAATCTTTCCTCATAGCTGAGCTCCTCCATGCCTCTTATCAGTTTGGTTGCCCTTCTCTGCACTTTCTCCAGTTCCCTGATATCCTTTTTGAGAACTGGTGCCCAAAACTGGACTGCATATTCCAGATGAGGTCTTACTAATGATTTATACAGGGGGGCAAAATTATATCTCTGGAGTCCATACCTCTCTTATACAAGAAAGGACTTTGCTCGCTTTGGAAACCGCAGCTTGGCATTGCATGTTAGTATTGAGCTTATGATCAACTAAAACCCCCAGATCCTTCTCTACTACGGATCCCCCCAGTTGGACTCCCCCTAGTATGTATGATGCATGAATATTCTTAGCCCCCAAGTGCATAACTTTACATTTATCAACATTAAACCTCATTAAATTCTCCTGAAGAAGCTTTTTAAAGCGAAACATGTAGAGTGGTCGTGTTTGTATCTGTATACTAATTGACCTAACTGTACAACAAGGAGTTTTTATTCATTTTTATGTTAATAAAATGAATATTTTTCATATAAAAAGTATTATTCATTTATTTGACACCTTAAAAGTCCTGAAGTTTTCCTTCTATTCATGTATTGGTGGTCAGTGTAGTCCCCCCTTACATTGGTGGTCAGTGTAGTCCCCCCTTACATTGGTGGTCAGTGTAGTCCCCCCTTACATTGGTGGTCAGTGTAGTCCCCCTTTACATTGGTGGTCAGTGTAGTCCCCCCTTACATTGGTGGTCAGTGTAGTGCCCCCCTTACATTGGTGGTCAGTGTAATTGCTCACAGAACCCCTAGAAGTCTCTGCAGGAACCCTGGGCTTCCACGGAACCCTTGTTTAAGAAGGCTGCTATGTTTGATTTGTATTTTTAATTAAAAAACGAGAACACAGACTCCAGTTTTTCAACCACATGACGTTTTTATAGCATGTATTTCTCATTAACAAATATTTAACTGTTTCATCAACTGTTTGAAGAAAAATATTTTCTTCTTTCATGTTATTACAGTTTAGAACACGTCATTGTTCTGGTCTTCAAGGTCTTGCTGGAAGTCTGTACTGTACCAACCACACATTCTGTAACTGAATCGCAGCCCTCCTCCTTTTTTTTATATACTTTTGTTCCATATTTTTTATTATTTCATTTTTGTTCTGCTATATAAAGCTTTGAAGACCGGAGGAACGCTGTTTCTGTAGAAAAAAAAATATCTTGATGGGAAGAAAAATCGAATAATTTGCAGCTCATCTGTCTGTAGACGTGGCGGTGGCATTTTCTTTTTTTCAGCAAGTACAGAAAAATGTCCTTGTCACTTCCTGGTAGCTGAAAAAGCACAAACTTATATATCTTTTTTTTTGTGTAAACTACAAGTCCCATCAATCCACAATGTAATGAAGATAAACGTGTTTGTATCTATGGCTGCACCTATAGATACAGTGAGTGAGGGTAGCCACCCAGGGACAGGATGTGTGCTACTGGTGGGATCATAGGGTGAAAATAAAGGAAAAAAGAAAAAGAATGCGGAAACCACAAGGTTGGAATAAATCTGCAATATGTGACATTTTTTATTTCAGGTACTTGTATAGCGCTGATAACTTACGCAGCACTGTGGGCAGCTGAAGCTGCTGCTTGTTTACTTACTGGGCTTACACAGACACAACCCCAGCTCTGTAGCTCTCATTGGCCCTCTTATGACTCATCCCTCTCCATTCCAGGCAAACTCTCACTAGAGTGAGTGAGAGAGATCTGTTCATGATGTCATAAGCCTAGGCTAATGACCAGACAAGAAACTGGAAGTGGGCTGTATAAGGTACAGTGGAACCTCGGATTGGGAGCATAATCCGTTCCAGGAGAAAGCTCGCAATTCAAATTACTCACATATCAATGTGTAACAGGCGATCGCCGTCTGTTACTTGTAGTGTGTTCCATGCTGGAACGCATTACCGCGACCGCGCTATGATGTCATCACCCAGCGCCGCGTGCGTTCCACCATGGAACGCGGAAGTGCGCCGCAGATCACCGCTGATTGCTAGGCACCTGCCTCTCACCTATATAGAGAGCGGTGTGCAGACTGCACACCGTTCTATTATTGTTGGCCGTAGCCGGCCTGGCTGCAAGGAACTACAGGTACCATCTGTCCCACGCTGGAAACCATCCCATTCCTACACCTGCGCTATCAACCTCACTGTTGTTGCTGGGGCCACCCTAAAGATACCTTCCTTCTTGGATCCCTACACCACGGAAATCCCATTGCTGCTGAAATACATCAAGACTCATCCCCTACAAAACGGATAAGTAGCCATTGTTTCACTTGTAGTGCTTCAGAATCATCTGCTACATATATTGTATCTAACCAATTGCTGTAATCCACACTGGCTTACTAAGTATTAACATACTACTGGAGATTGTCTGTTGTATTCTTGGCTACTTGCTGTGGACTATCTTAAAGGGACATACACGCTCAAATTACCTGAGCTATATTTGCCTCTCTTACGCAACTACCAGTTGCCTACACCTTGCTTAATTACTACGCGCTTGACATAAGTTGTTACTTGTTTATGGCCCCATGCCCTAAGTTACTGAACATGTTCGCCTTATCGTTTCTATGCTAAAGGTTGAGGATATTTCATACCTGCTCCCTTAGTGACCTAATGCATTCTTTACGTTAAAGTGATATAATGTAGAGCAGAGGTCTCCAAACTGAGGCCCAAGGGCCAGATGTGGCCCTTTGGTAGCCTTTACCCGGCCCTTGGGGCACTATTCCCTCCACTCACACCAACAATAGGGGATTTTATCTTCTATGGATACCAATGATGGGATACTATTCCTCTTACTATAGGGGCACCACGCCTATTGACTACCAACCCTGAGGCCATATTTATTCTCCCTGATGCTGGGCCCATGACATTTTCTGCCCCTGTTGGCCACAATCTGGCCCCCCTAATGTCTGAAGGAAAATAAACTGACCCTTTGTAGAGAACCCCCTAAATCCTGTTCCCTGATTGGAGTGTCGTCTGGGGTCCGATACTGATAATCACTTGCATACAGAAGTGCATTGTAATCTTTTAACACTAGGGGTTGGACGCATGTTGTAATACCTCCGCCCTTAGAAGCTCAACACATTTATATATGTGAAAGAGATGATGTAGTGACCCCCCAAACTCCTGTTGTCTGATTTTAGTGACGCCTGGGGCCTAGTACTGAAATGTCACATAGAGACGTGCATTGAAATCCTTTCCCTATACGCAGTTGTGGTTCACTGCCGTTCACCAAGGCTGTTACACAAAGCAAGTTTCCCCATTGAAGTCAATTGAAACTATAATAATTTGTTCCGCATTGACTTCAATGGCATGCAATACTGCATGTGGCCAGAGGTGGGGGGTTGCCGGAGAGCCTCAAACAGCTGGAAAAGCCAGAGGACAGTTCGGCTGACCTCGGCAAACCTCAGAAAGGCTCAGGAACAGAGTATTTCCGTGTCTTTCCGAGCATTTCTGGCTAGGATCGATGCTGTTTGGCTCCACTCAGCTCCGGCACCCCCCCCCCACCTCAGACCAAATGCAGTACTGCACACCGCTTTGGTCTGAGTCCTGCTCATTTTGCGAGACAACACTCACAAACCGAGGTTTTTAAAAATACAGTGCTCGTATTGTGAAATGCTCGTTAACCGCATTATTCGCAATCCGAGGTTCCACTGTATTTACTGGCAGAAAAAAATAATTACTATCCAAAGTTAAGACCACAAGTGCAGAAGATTTCATAGATGGAAAGATGAAAAAATTACTGAAGGTCAGCTTCAAGAAAAAAAAAAAAAAGCTCTAGCGATAAACACCAAACTGAGCATGTGCACAGTGCCTCCTAGGGCTCCGAGATGGATTGGGGACAGTGGAAGAAGGGGAGGATCAGAAAAGACAGGATTGAACAGTCTTTTTAAACAATTTGTAAGATTAACCCCTTAGGTTCCACAGTGGGTATAACAAGCATGCTTTACTGCATATACAGGCTGATTTTACTATTGTGGGTTTAGTGACACTTTAACCCTTGCAGTTCTGGGGGCTCTCCAATGCAACACAATTCTTTCCAGTTCCAGTATCTGATGTTGGATCCACTTAACCACTTAAGACCCGGACCAAAATGCAGGCAAAGGACCTTGCCCCTTTTTGCGATTCGGCACTGCGTCGCTTTAACTGACAATTGCGCGGTCGTGCGACGTGGCTCCCAAACAAAATTGGCGTCCTTTTTTCCCCACAAATAGAGCTTTCTTTTGGTGGTATTTGATCACCTCTGCGGTTTTTATTTTTTGCGCTATAAACAAAAATAGAGCGACAATTTTAAAAAAAATCTATATTTTTTACTTTTTGCTGTAATAAAAATCCCCCAAAAATATATAAAAAACATTTTTTTTTCCTCAGTTTAGGCCGATACGTATTCTTCTACCTATTTTTGGTAAAAAAAATCACAATAAGCGTTTATCGGTTGGTTTTCGCAAAATTTATAGCGTTTACAAAATAAGGAATAGTTTTATTGCATTTTTATTATTATTATTTTTTTTTTACTACTAATAGCGGCGATCAGCGATTTTTTTCGTGACTGCGACAATATGGCGGACACTTCGGACAATTTTGACACATTTTTGGGACAATTGTCATTTTCACAGAAAAAAATGCATTTAAATTTGCATTGTTTACTGTGGAAATGACAGTTGCAGTTTGGGAGTTAACCACAGGTGGCGCTGTAGGGGATGTGTGCCTATGTGTGTTGTTTACTACTGTAGGGGGGTGTGGCTGTAGGTGTGACGTCATCGATCGCGTCCCCCTATCACAGGGATGACGCGATCGATGCTGCAGCCACAGAGAAGCACGGGGAAGCCGTGTGTACACACGGCTCTCCCCGTTCTTCCGCTCCAGGGACGGATCGCCGCACTGCAGCGGCGATCGGGTCCGCGAATCCCGCGGTCCCGGTCCTGGAGCTTCGGACCGGGTCGCGGGAGCGCGCCCGCGACCCACGGCTGGGTACTAAAATCAACGTATATATACGTTGATGTGCCCAGCCGTGCCATTCTGCCGACGTAAATGTGCAGTAGGCGGTCCTTAAGTGGTTAAAGGGGTTGTAAAGGTACAATTTTATTTTCCTAAATGGCTTCCTTTACCTTCGTGCAGTCCTCCTTCACTTACCTCATCTTTCCATTTTGCTTTTAAATGTCCTTATTTCTTCTGAGAAATCCTCACTTCCTGTTCTTCTGTCTGTAACTACACACTGTAATGCGAGGCTTTCTCCCTGGTGTGAAGTGTCGTGCTCGCCCCCTCCCTTGGACTACAGGAGAGGCAGGATGCCCACTAACACACAGCTCCTTTCTATATCCGCAATGTAGAAAGTGTCCTGACTCTCCTGTAGTCCAAGGGAGGGGGCGAGCACGACACTCCACACCAGGGAGAAAGATCGGCTGCTCCTCTGACAGGGGGGTTTGTGCTGATCGATTATCAGCGGGTGGCCCCCCCCCGAGGATGCCCACACTGGACCACCAGGGATGCCCACCACAGGTATGCCAACTTAGACCACCAGGGATACAAATCAGAAATAATGGATGCCAATCAGTGCCCACAATGGATGCCAATCAGTGTCCATAATCGGCATCACTAATTGGCAGGCATTATTGTTTGGCACTAATTGGCATCCATTAGTACAACACATTACAGTTTATCAGTGCACATCCGTGCCCATCCATGCCGCCTATCGGTGCCCATCCGTGCCACCTATCGGTGTCGCATATTAGTGTCCATCAGTGCCACCTCATCGGTGCCCGTCAGTGCAGTACCATCAGTGCCCATCAGTGAAGTATAAAACGTACTTTTCGGTCAATTCTTTTATTTTTTTTAGCAAAAAATAAAAATCCTAGAGGTGATCAAATACCACCAAAAGAAAGCTCTATTTGTGGGAACAAAATGATAAAAAATGGTTTGGGTACAGTGTAGCATGACCGCGCAATTGTCATTCAAAGTGCAACAGCGCTGAAAGTTGGTCTGGGCAGGAGGGTTTATAAATGCCTGGTATGGAAGTGGTTAAAGAAAATGATATTGGCGAGCCAGACAGAAAATGGATAAAATGATAGCCCTACAGAGCAGGTAGAGTGCCCCCTGGAGGAGTGTAAATGAAAAACGTTCACAATTCCCTGGAGTGCCCCTTCAAGAGCCTCAATAAGCCATGCCCAATATCCAGATATTACGTGTGACCGGATTAGTGATATTGACCCCTGACATGTGCTGCAGATTTTCTCACAGGGAAATATGACACTGATAAAATGAGATGTCGGGGTCTGAACTTTGACTCCGCGTCCTTAGGGCACAGCGCTGTCTGTCTGTCCTGTCATGTGTGAGGCTATGGACAGCTTGGCTCGCCCCTCCCTGCCCTCGCCCAGCAAGGTACAGACTTGCCGTTGGACATCTGGCTCCCATGTGCTGCAGGGGACAGAGAGACACCCGCAGATGTCTTTTAGGAATCATCAGACCCCTCTGGGGTACAAGGGCAATTCAGTACAGAGGAGATCAGGCTGAAAAAACATTTTTATTTCTAATATAAACACAAAACTCAGAGCAACACAACTGGTAGAAAAATATGTGGCATGTGAAAATATTCAAGCATTGAACTTGTGGGCTCATCCTTAAAGCTGGATTTAATATGGTTCTAAAGGCAGAAGGTTTGCATTCTATGCATTAAAGTAAAAATAAAGACTTCTGGGTCCCCCCCCCCCCCTAATACGTACCTGAGCATCATCCTGATCCAGCGATGTGCATGTGCAACAGCTCTCCCAGGTCTCTCTCCTCATTGGCTCACACAGCAGCACGTGCCATTGCCTCCTGCTGCTGTCAATCACAGCCAGTGAGCCAATGAGGAGAGACCAGGGGCAGGGCCAAGCCATGCTCTCTGTGTGTGGCTGACCCAAAAAGAAGAGGACCGGGGGGTTGCTTTGTGCAAAACCAGTTCACAGAGCAGGTAAGTATAACATGTTTGTCATTTTTAAAAAAAGGAGCCTTTATTATTACAGTAATATCTTGGATGACGAGGCAGTGGCGTAGCGTGGGGGGTGCAAGGGGGGGGGCACCGCCCCGGGCGCAAAATTTAGAGGGGCGCTGTCACGAGTGTGGATAGGAGGGAGCACCAACAGATGGGACATAGGAACATATGCATGATGTCACCACTCTGGACTTTACAAGTCATTGTCAAGTACGCTCTCCTCTTCCTTACAGCCACTGCTGTCTCTCACAGTGGATCATGTGACCAGACTGGAGCTAGCTGAAAATAGGCAAGTTCATGGGTCAAGGGGAGCGCAAATTACTTGCCTCGCCCCAGGTGCCGACATCCCACGCTACACCACTGTGACGAGCATAATTTGTTCCAGAAGATTACTTGTAATCCAAAGCACTCGTATATCAAATCGAGTTTCCCCATAGGAAATAATGGAAACTCAGATAATCTGTTCCACTGCTTGTCTATGCAGTACCGCAAGTGGCCAGAGATGCGGGGGTGCTGGAGACACTTTGAAACGCTCGAAGACCACTCGGAGATGCTCTGAGATGCTCGGAGACACTCGGGAACCAAGTTTTTCCAAGTAGCTCAGAGTGGCTCTAAAACTCTTAGCAATTTCCAATTTTGTTACAAGTACTGATGATTGGACTAACATTGGCCACAAGTTGATAAGCGCAAAAGATTTGACAGACATTGGTCCAAGTCTGACAAACATTGAGGACTGGACCGACATTGGTCACAGGTCTGGTAAGCGCTGATGATTGGACCAAATTGACCACAAGTCTGATGAACGCTGATGATTGGAACAGCATTGGCCACAAATTCGGTCAGCACCCAGAATTTATTTGACATTGGTCACAAATCTGACAAGCACTAAGGACTGGAGTGATGCCTGCCACAAGTCTGATGGGCATTAATGATTGGAGCAACATTGGTCACAAGTCTGATGGGCATTAATGATTGGAGCAACATTGGTCACAAGTCTGATGGGCATTAATGATTGGAGCAACATTGGTCACAAGTCTGATGGGCATTAATGATTGGAGCAACATTGGTCACAAGTCTGATGGGCATTAATGATTGGAGCAACATTGGTCACAAGTCTGATGGGCATTAATGATTGGAGCAACATTGGTCACAAGTCTGATGGGCATTAATGATTGGAGCAACATTGGTCACAAGTCTGATGGGCATTAATGATTGGAGCAACATTGGTCACAAGTCTGATGGGCATTAATGATTGGAGCAACATTGGTCACAAGTCTGATGGGCATTAATGATTGGAGCAACATTGGTCACAAGTCTGATGGGCATTAATGATTGGAGCAACATTGGTCACAAGTCTGATGGGCAGTTAGGATTCGAGTGAGACATCAGCCACAAGATTGATGAGCACTGAGCTGCCATCGGCCAAAAGTCTGATAAGCACGGAAGGTTGGAGAGCTATTCTACTTCTTTGCCAAAGCACTAAGCGAGGAAGGCGACAAACGATGGAGGGCTTTGGCATAGTTGTGAGCACAGGGTGTGCCAGGTGTGCCCAGGCACACTCTAATCACCCTGTACTGCACAGATTCCCCCTGCTGTTTGGCTGCAGAGAAAGGGACTCTAGAATCTCTGTCCTCAGCCCCTTTCTCTGTCTCTGTTTAAGCCCCTGATATCTCACCAAAGCCTCCCAGTGGTGCTCCTAAAAAAATTGTAAAAGAAAATAATTTAAAAAAATTGTAAAAAAATTATATAAAAAAATACAATTGTAAAAAGTTAGAATGTAAAAATAAACTACTGACAACAGTCCCCGCCCACTGACACCATCCACTGTTCTACTTACACTGTCCATTGCACTACTGCCCTATATAGATATGTACATATCTATATATATACTTGAGTATGAGCAGAGTTTTTCGGCACATTTTTGTGTGCTGAAAATGCCCCCCCCCCCCCCCCCTCGGCTTATACTCGAGTTACCTTTTTGCGCCTGATCTCCTGGACTTTGGGGATCCGGTACTGGCCGGCCGTAAGTCCCCTGGACCCCAAACTTGACACACATGTAACTCCTTTTCTACAAGTGTGCAAAGTTTGTTTTCTGGGGGACCTACGGACGGGGATTTTTCAAAGCCGGGCTCCCCTTCCATAGACTCCCATGGTAAACGTCAGTCTAGGCATGGGCACAGTGAGGCATGGGCACAGTGAGGCAAAGTGAGGCATACAGATAAACACCCTAGGCTTATACTCGAGTCAATATGTTTTCCCAGTTTATTGTGGTAAAATTAGGTGCCTCAGCTTATATTCGGGTCGGCTTATACATGAGTATATATATATATATATATATATATATATATATATATATATATATATATTATACACGCATGTGTGTTTGAGCTTTGTGGTGCACACCCTAATGTTATAGGCTGCGCACACCTATGGGCCTTGGTGTCTTAGGTACATACTGGACACCAATAAAACTTCTAGGTGCCCAATGCATATGGACACCATACATCCTAAATATCTCATAGAACTGAACAACGTAGGGCTTGCCCTCACCTTCTGTTACCCCATACATGGGACACCTCAAGGAGGGTGTTTTCATTGGCTGTAGTAACCAGTGCTATACATATCTGACGTCTAGGTCATGGGAAAACAACTCTGTCCATATTTTATGGAAACACAACAGAGTATTTTTGTTGGCAGAGAATGGAGAGTACATATGAGAAGATTCATCTGTCATCCAAGGGACTTGCCTGATACTCACTATGGGCCTCAGAACAGATCTCTGGCTCTGGGGTCTTCAGAGACTGTTGTGTCAGGTGTGGATGTAGAATTCGTTTATTAATGTATGTTACATGCACAATATGTCTTTTGGGTGAGCCTACATGAGAACTGAACTCCACACCGATAGAAAAGCCGATCCCCACCCCCCCCCCCATTCACTCCTTGTATGGATTCATAAAAAAACTTGATGTGTAATTCAATGGTTATCGGCTTTCTGTGTTTCCTTGCATAGTAGGAATGCCATTCGGAATCTACTGCATCTCAGAGTTGCCAGTCCAATAGTGGGATCTTGGCAAGAGCATAGGTGTGTGCAGCCGATTGCATTAGGGTGTGCACCCCAAAGCTCCAACACATATGACATATTTACCGGCCTCTTCCCCACTCTCCATCCTGAAATAATGGAAATTAACCACTTTAGCCCCGGACCATTTTGCTGGTCAATGACCGGGCCACTTTTTGCGATTCGGCACTGCGTCGATTTAACTGACAATTGCGCGGTCGTGCGACGCGGCTCCGAAACAAAATTGGCTTCCTTTTTTTAACACAAATAGAGCTTTCTTTTTTGCGCTATAAACAAAAATAGAGCGTCAATTTTGAAAAAAAAAAAATATTTTTAACTTTTTTCTATAATAAATATCCCCCCAAAAAAAAAAAAAAAAAAAAAAAAATATATATATATATATATAAATAAATTTTTTCCTCAGTTTAGGCTGATATGTATTCTTCTACATATTTTTCTTAAAAAATAAATCGCTATAAGCATTTATTGATTGGTTTGCGCAAAAGTTATAGCGTCTACAAAATAGATAGTTTTATGGCCATTTAATTATTTTTACTAGTAATGGCGGCGATCAGCGATTTTTATCGGTACTGCGACCTTATGGCAGACACTTTTGACACATTTTTGGGACCATTGGCATTTTCATAGCGATCAGTGCTATAAAAATGCATTGATTACTGTAAAAATGTCACTGGCAGGGAAGGGGTTAACACTAGAGGCCGAGGAAGGGATTGATTATGTCCCCTAGTTGTGTTCTAACTGAAGGTGGGTGGGTGGGACTGACTAGGGGAAATGACAGATCGCTGTTCATGCATTGTATGAACATGCGATCAGTCATTTCTCCCCCTGACAGGACCGGGAGCTGTGTGTTTACACTCTGTAACGAGCAATCGCGGGTGCCTGGTAGTGATCGCGCCCGCCGGGCACGCGCGTCGGCACCAGGGGCGAGCAGGGTGCGCGCACGCGAAATGCGAAATGACGTATACCTATGTGATTTCACGCAGCTGAGCCGACCTGCCGCCGTATACCTGCGGCGGCTGCGGCGGCTGGTCGGCTAGTGGTTAAGAACAAAAGATGATCAGGACAGCCGCACTCCAATCCAACGTAAGTTTAATGTAAAAAACTGAAAACAGGCACTACAAGTCACAGCAACGAAACCTAGGACAGCTGACGCGTTTCACACTAACTTCAGTGTTTACTCATAGCTGAATCAGATTGGAGTGTGGCTGTCCTGATCATCTTTTGTTCTTATTTGCCATGTGCATTGCTAGCACCCTCAGTTCCTGAGAAGATTTGCACCCAACAAGACTTTCCGGGAGCGGCAATCTCTGTCTCTGAAATAATGGGGGAAAGGGGGGGGGCAAGGGAGCACATGGGGGATCTGGGCAACAGAAGGAAGAGGACCAGGGAAAGGAGGGGTGGCATATATTGGGGTTGAGGGGCGGGTTGGGTTGAGGGGCGGGTTGGGTTGAGGGGCGGGTTGGGTTGAAGGTTGGGTTGGGGGTTGGGTTGAGTTGAGGGCGGGTTGAGGGTTGGGTTGAGGGGCGGGTTGGGTTGAGGGTTGGGTTGAGGGGCGGGTTGGGGTGAGGGGCGGGTTGGGGGTTGGGTTGGGTTGGGGGTTGGGTTGAGGGGTGGGTTGGGTTGAGGGGCGGGTTGGGTTGAGGGTTGGGTTGAGGGGCGGGTTGGGTTGAGGTTTGGGTTGAGGGTTGGGTTGAGGGGCGGTGACAGTTTTAGTTATCTATCTACATCTCTTGCTCCAAGGACGGCTTTCTATTAATTTCTCATTTAAACAAATAGGTTTACTCCTTTTAATACAATTAATACTTTTCTTTAAACTTTTTGTTAAATTTTTTGGTATTTGTTCTTTTACTTCCTTTCCTATAATCCGGCCTTTTCCCTCCCGCCGGCCCTCTAAAACGCCGCCGTGCGCAGGAATATTTGTGTGGCTTTTCTGCTGTCTGATTGCACAATACCAATTAAGTCTTGCTGAGAGGCCGCGCGGCCCGCTGCAGTGGATTTGTTTTGCGTGCTACATAAATTGCCATAGTAACAAAGTCCTTTCTATTTTTATATCAAATGGCAAAATGTTTCTCCACTTAATTCCACTCCTGGAGGACAAGCGACTCGAACCCTTCAGTGCAGATTTCAGAGTGAGAGGTGAGTGTTAACTCTACGGTGGCCAGAGGGGAGATTGTCAAAGAAAATGGCATTGACCCCCCAAAAATGAAATTTCTAATGGTCACTACTTCCATTCTTACTATATAGCGGCTTTACCTCTAAACAATCCACAAACACGCCTCCTGATCTACGTCTAAATACCGGCCAGAGCAATTGTTGCTTCATCATCTGGTCCTCATATTGTATTTTTCATCCGGTCCTTATATTGTATTCTTTATCCGGTCCTCATATTGTATTCTTCATCCGGTCCTTATATTGTATTCTTCATCCGGTCCTTATATTGTATTCTTCATCCGGTCCTTATATTGTATTCTTCATCCGGTCCTCCTATTGTATTCTTCATCCGGTCCTCATATTGTATTCTTCATCCGGTCCTCATATTGTATTCTTCATCCGGTCCTCATATTGTATTCTTCATCCGGTCCTCATATTGTATTCTTCATCCGGTCCTCATATTGTATTCTTCATCCGGTCCTCATATTGTATTCTTCATCCGGTCCTCATATTGTATTCTTCATCCGGTCCTCATATTGTATTTTTCGTCTGGTCCTTATATTGTATTCTTCATCCAGTTTACATATACAGCAGACCGTAGATAACAAGCCGAGTGATCTAGTGGCTGTATAGCTTCCGGATTGCTTCCATGGACCTCCTTAACATTACAAACCATATTTACAGGGCAACACTTGCATGGCGAGTGTTGCTGGGTAGAAAGGAGGGAGACCATTTCAAAGATCACCCCTAGCTAGTGAGAACCTGAGACTGACGAGGATTCCGTCACTTCCCATTTCTGCTGTCACTTGCTCAGGCTTGGGTGGATAGGAAAGTGAATAGACCAATATTTTTACTCCATTTGCTTCAGTGGAGAGCAGGTAAGACTTCAGGGGTCTTGTAGACTCCTGATGTCTCATTAAAGAGAACTTTGTAACCTTAAATATGCTATCACATAGGAGGCTAAGTGAAAAAAAAGTTTAAAAAATGAAAGTTACACCCAAACACTTAGGCCCGGATTCACATTCATCGGCGCATATATATGCCTCCGTAGCGTATATTCTTTACGCTACGCCGACGCAGCGCAGAGAGGCAAGCACGGAATTCACAAAGCACTTGCTCTCAAAACTACGCTGGGTTTCTAAGGCGTAAGCGGGCATAGGTGGAAGTGGGCGTGAGCCATGCAAATGAGGCGTGACCCCATGTAAATGATAGGCCGAGTGGCAGACAAGTACTTAGAACAGGCTGCGCATGCGTCGTGTCGTGGCCGCATCCCAGTGCGCATGCTTACAATCGCGTCAAAACAACTGCCTAAGATACGTCGAATCACTGCCTACTGTGTGAACGTAACCTACGCCCAGCCCTATTCACGTACAACGTAAACTACGTAAAAATCGATTTGTGTTCCTTGGTCCATACCTTTGCATGGGTTGCACCTCATCTATGGGGAATAACTTTACGGCGGCCGTACGACTTGCGCAAACCGCGTATATTATGCGCCGGGCACAAGTACGTTCGTGAATTGCCTTATTTCCCTCGTTTGCATTTTAATCGAAAATCAATGGGAAAGCCACATGCGTCCAGCATAAATATGCGCCCACTCTACGCCAGCGTAGGCAAGTTACGTCGGTCGGATGAAGTCAGTTTTTAGGCGTATCTAAGTTTGTGGGTTCTGCGCACAGATATGACGGCGCATATTTGTACTTACTGGAGATAAGTCGGCGTAAGTGCTTTGTGAATCCGGGCCATTATTTCTAAAAAAAAATTTGAGCCCGCTGCCCTCATGTATATGTATGTAAACGCACAAGTTGGGGGCACCTATGTATGAAAACATTGATTTTGCTACCCATTACATATCACCGTGCACGCCCGCAGGGGTTTTTAAAGCATCGTCTATCATTCTTCTTCGTCTATCATTTGTCTATCATCTTTTCCCGGTAACTGGGTAATCTATCACATTTGTGTTTATTAAAATTACCTTTAATGTGTTTTTTACTGAAAATTTGCATTTTTTTGCGCCAATACGGCCCTGGCAGCGAAAGGGTTAATTATTCAACCAATCAAGACTGAATAAACAGAATGGCGTAATTTGGCCAGTGAAATCCTTCACAAATGTATTTCAACCATCTAAAGCGAGACTTTTTAGAAATACATTTGGAGTTTCCTTTTTAAATAATTCTCCGGAGTGCTCGCTAATTTATCCGGTAATATTTTCTGTGCTTTCCTCATCAGCCGGCGCGGGTTTAATGGCCACAAATGATGGACCTCTTAGCAGCAAAGCAGAGCTCTCGGGAGCCCACCGGGGACTTGTTGAGACGTCGTGCCGTGCATGTAATGTAGCAGATCAATCTCTGTCTTTTATATGGGCTCTCCGGGGTCTGTTTTAAAAGTCCCGTATGAGTGGTGGAGATTGTCGGGGTCATTATTAAGACAATAAGAGGTCACCTATTGACAGATGGGACGGGATTGATGTGAACGCATCAGCACTGAAGCATCTCCAGAAATGTGGATGACAGTTATGGATTGATGTGTGGAGTCCACTACACGCCGGGACGTGTGATGTGTGGAGTCCGCTACTCACCGGGACGTGTCATGTGTGGAGTCCGCTACTCACCGGGACGTGTCATGTGTGGAGTCCGCTACACGCCGGGACGTGTGATGTGTGGAGTCTGCTACACGCGGGGACGTGTGATGTGTGGAGTCTGCTACACGCGGGGACGTGTAATGTGGGATGTCTGCTACACGCGGGGACGTGTAATGTGGGATGTCTGCTACACGCGGGGACGTGTGATGTGTGGAGTCTGCTACACGCGGGGACGTGTGATGTGTGGAGTCTGCTACACGCGGGGACGTGTGATGTGTGGAGTCTGCTACACGCGGGGACGTGTGATGTGTGGAGTCCGCTACTCACCGGGACGTGTGATGTGTGGAGTCCGCTACACGCCGGGACGTGTGATGTGTGGAGTCTGCTACACGCGGGGACGTGTGATGTGTGGAGTCTGCTACACGCGGGGACGTGTGATGTGTGGAGTCTGCTACACGCGGGGACGTGTGATGTGTGGAGTCTGCTACACGCGGGGACGTGTGATGTGTGGAGTCTGCTACACGCGGGGACGTGTGATGTGTGGAGTCTGCTACACGCGGGGACGTGTGATGTGTGGAGTCTGCTACACGCGGGGACGTGTGATGTGTGGAGTCTGCTACACGCGGGGACGTGTGATGTGTGGAGTCTGCTACACGCGGGGACGTGTGATGTGTGGAGTCTGCTACACGCGGGGACGTGTGATGTGTGGAGTCTGCTACACGCGGGGACGTGTGATGTGTGGAGTCTGCTACACGCGGGGACGTGTGATGTGTGGAGTCTGCTACACGCGGGGACGTGTGATGTGTGGAGTCTGCTACACGCGGGGACGTGTGATGTGTGGAGTCTGCTACACGCGGGGACGTGTGATGTGTGGAGTCTGCTACACGCGGGGACGTGTGATGTGTGGAGTCTGCTACACGCGGGGACGCGTGATGTGTGGAGTCTGCTACACGCGGGGACGCGTGATGTGTGGAGTCCGCTACACACGGGGACGTGTGATGTGTGGAGTCCGATACACGCCGGGACGCAAAAACGCAAAAACTCTGCCCATCAAATGCAAAAACTGTGTCCATAAATTTTGCGCCACTGTGCCATCAAATTCTGGCGCTACACGCCGGGACGTGTGATGTGTGGAGTCCGCTACACGCCGGGATGTGTAATGTGTATCCAGTGGCGGCTGGTGCTCATAATTTCTGGGGGGTGCAAACAAACAGAAAAAAAAAACATCAGTTGCAGCCACGGTGCCCCTCAAAGGCCACCACGGTGCCCATCAAAGGCCGCCACGGTGCCCATCAAAGGCCGCCACGGTAACCATCAAAGGCCGCCACGGTGCCCATGAAACGCAAAAACTGTGTCCATAACTGTCCTCCACGCTCCCTCCGAGTCCTCGATTTCTTCTCCCGTCCTCTTCTGCTGTGATTGGACGCCTCATCTAATATAAAATATTATATTAACCTATATAAAATATAAAAAATAAAATTATATATAAATATACGAAATAATATAAAATATATAAACCTATATAAAATAATATATACTGTAATCTAAAAAAAAATTATATATAAAAATATGCAAAATAATATAAAATAATATATAAAATATATAAAAATACGGGTGGGCTGGGATTCCCAGATTTTGCAACATACTACAAAGCAGCACAACTGGCGCAACTTTCTAAGTACCACTCAACCACAGAAATCCCATTGTGGGTACTCATTGAGGCAATAGACCTTGATCCCCTCCTCACTAACAAAACCTTTGAGCCCTCAAGACTGTAGAAAACTGAAAAATCCAATCTCTAAACACTCATTGTCACTATGGGACAGGTACAGAATCTCTCATGGATTGCAATCCCCACACAACCCACTTATTTCCTTCTATAAAAACCCATCCTTTTATCCAGCATGGGTATTTCCAAGAACCTTTAAAGCGGAGTTCCACCCAAAAATGGAACTTCCGCTTAATTCCCTCCCCTCCCCCTTACATGCCACATTTGGCATGTAATTTTTTTTGGGGGGGGGGAGTGGGGGCTTCAGTAGGAGTGGGACTTCCTGTCCCACTTCCTGCTTCTGCCGAGGGGCTGGTAAGGCGATTAGGCCTAATCGCCTTACTGCAGCCCCTCCCTTTGGCGATCGTCTAGGACACTGACAGGTCCTAGACGCTTGCTTGTCCAATCAGCGGCGGGCCGCGCCGCGCGCCCATGCGCAGTGCGGCTCGCGCATGAGCAGGGGGTGCCCGGCCGTGAAGCCGAAGGCTGTCACAGCTGGGTGCCCACAGTCGCAATGAGGACGCCGGCCGGGGAGGGGGGGGAGAGGAGCGGAGCCCCCCCGGCGCATCGCTGGAACGTGGAGAAGGTAAGTGTCTGTTTATTAAAAGCCAGCAGCTACACTTTTTGTAGCTGCTGACTTTTAATAAACATTACATTTGGGTGGAACACCCCTTTAAGGCATGGATCAGGGCCGGAATTACGTGCTTATACCACATAGCATTAACAAATACAATCCGACCCTTTCCAGACCTATGTGAGGCATCCGGCCCTCCCCAACACAGAAATTTACAGATACCTCCAAATCAAGAACTTTTGTGGACCTTCCCTCAGCCTTAGCGATAACCCAAAAAATATCACACAATTTGAAAGGATATGTCTAAAAGACCCACGTGCCAAAGGTCGTATCTCAACAATTTATTCTCAACTGATCACTATATCCAACTCTCTAACACCATCCTACACTGCTAAGTGGGAATTAGACTTAGAATGTACAATTAATAATGATACATGGGCAAGCATTTGGTCTAATACTAGCTCTCCATCTATTAATGTGGCGGCATTAGAAACCGCATACAAAGTGCTTTCCTGTTGGTACCTGGTTCCCAATAGAGTAGCCAAATTTTCAGCAAATTGCTCAGATCTCTGTTTCCGCGGTTGCCCAGACAAAGGTACATATATCCACATAATGAAATTCTGGGAGGGGATCTTCAGGATCGCCTCCAAAATATGGGGTTGTAAAGACAAAAATATTTTCCTCTTAAATTAAAGTCTGACAGTAGCTGATAAAGTAAAAAGTAATGTTTTGCATTATAACTAGTTTGATACCTGTTGAAATCGAGCTGTTTTATTCACCTCCGTCACTCCTGAATCGTTATTCTCACTGACTTCCTTGTTTGCGGTGCGCATTCATTCTTGCTACATCACGGCCTAATGGGAACTACAGTTCCCATTAGGCTTAGCCTCCATGCCTGTGAGGGATAAGAGAGTATATTCACGCAGGCCTGTCGTCATAGGGAGGGGGTGAGCACATTCTGCTTTCCACCATGCAAAACGGCTCAGATGCTGGTGGAAAGCAAGAAGAGGAGAGACAGGAAATGGCATTTTCAAACCTGGATTACTGTATTTTGGAGGTTAAAAGGAAAAACGAGGTAAGTGATATTTAAATGCTTTAGCTTACAGCAATCAATTGATCTAATAAAAAACGAACCTTTAGTGTTCCTTTAACATTAAACCAGAAACCCTTTGAAGGAATCAACATAAGTTATTTATTTTGTTCATAATAGCCGCGAAACAGGTAATAGCTAGCGCATGGAAATCGCCTACATTAATGATACCAGAAGCTGAAAAGAGAATGATTCTTTCATTCGTACATGCTAAACTGGAAGTGCTAGTTAAGAATGGGCTGGAGAAATTCGATAGTACCGTATTTTACGGCGTATAAGACGACTTTCTAGCCCCTTAAAATCTTCTTAAAAGTCGGGGGTCGTCTTATACGACGCAGAATCGCTGCCGTACGATTTTTCAAAAGCCGCGCCTCCGACGTCTTCTGTTCTGTGATGGGCGGAAACAATCAGCTTCCCAGGAGGCACTGTGTTCAGTGTCCGCCTATCACGGAGGCCCTCTCGTCCTGTGTTCAGTGTCCGCCTATCACGGAGGCCCTCTCGTCCTCTGTTTGGTGTCCGCCTATCACGGAGGCCCTCTCGTCCTCAGACGAGAGGGCCTCCGTGATAGGCGAACACTGAATACAGTGCCTCATGGGAAGCTGAATGTTCCGCCTATCACGGAACAAAAGACGTCGGAGGCGCGGCTTTTGAAAAATCGCACGGCCGCGATTCTGGTAAGGTAAGCTGTTGGGTTACACGGCCGCAATTCGCATGGGATAAGGTAAGGGCACGGTCTGGTCATGTAATGGGGCAGGTTTGGCCATGTAATGGGGCAGGTTTGGCCATGTAATGGGGCACAGTCTGGTCATGTAATGGGGCAGGTCTGGCATGTAATGGGGCACCGTCTGGTCATGTAATGGGGCAGGTCTGGTCATGTAATGGGGCACAGTCTGGTCATGTAATGGGGCAGGTCTGGCATGTAATGGGGCACCGTCTGGTCATGTAATGGGGCAAGTCTGGTCATGTAATGGGGCAGGTCTGGCATGTAATGGGGCACCGTCTGGTCATGTAATGGGGCAGGTCTGGTCATGTAATGGGGCAGGTCTGGTCATGTAATGGGGCACAGTCTGGTCATGTAATGGGGCACAGTCTGGCATGTAATGGGGCACAGTCTGGCATGTAGTGGCATAGTCTGGCATGTAATGGTGGCACCGTGAGGCGAGGCATGACTAGTAGGAAGGGGGTAGTCTTATACGGTGAGTATATCACAAAACCAACATTTTGGCTGGAAAATTAGGGGGTCGTCTTATACGCTGAGTCGTCTTATACACCGGAAAATACGGTATATAGAAAGCCTGGGCCATATACTATACTTCAGACTCTTTTGACTTGAGAGTTCTTATGTCATGGTATTGACACCCTTTCATGGAATATAGTGAAATAATTAAGCGAAAATCCACCTTCGGAACAGCACTACCCTCTACCTTCCCTCCTTTTATTCCCATCTCTTTTTATTTATGTTTATTTAATCTGTATAATACTTTAAGGCCAACAGTATGATACTTACTGTACTAATCTGTATTCTAATTTTAATATTGTATCTCATTATTAATTGTTATCATCTAACATACTGTAATTGTTGTAATCTAAAATCTCAAAATAAAAAAACATTATACGAAAAAAATAAAAAAAATACAATATAATATAAAGAAATATCATATAAACCTATATAAAATCATCTACAAAATAATATATAATATATAAACCTATATATAAAAATATGCAAAATAATATAAAATATATAAAAATACAATATAAAGAAATATCATATAAACCTATATAAAATCATCTACAAAATAATATATAATATATAAACCTATATATAAAAATATGCAAAATAATATAAAATATATAAAAATACAATATAAAGAAATATCATATAAACCTATATAACATATACAGTGCAGAAAATAAGTATTTGAACACCCTGCTAATTTGCAAGTTCTCCCACTTGGAAATCATGGAGGGGTCTGAAATTGTTATCGTAGGTGCATGTCCACTGTGAGAGACATAATCAAAAAAAAAAAATCCAGAAATCACAATGTATGATTTTTTTAACTATTTGTATGATACAGCTGCAAAGAAGTATTTGAACACCTGAGAAAATCAATGTTAATATTTGGTACAGTAGCCTTTGTTTGCAATTACAGAGGTCAAACGTTTCTTGTAGATTTCACCAGGTTTGCACACACTGGAGGAGGGATTTTGGCCCACTCCTCCACACAGATCTTCTCTAGATCAGTCAGGTTTCTGGGCTGTCGCCGAGAAACACGGAGTTTGAGCTCCCTCCAAAGATTCTCTATTGGGTTTAGGTCTGGAGACTGGCTAGGCCACGCCAGAACCTTGATATGCTTCTTACAGAGCCACTCCTTGGTTATCCTGGCTGTGTGCTTCGTGTCATTGTCATGTTGGAAGACCCAGCCTCGACCCATCTTCAAAGCTCTGAGGGAAGGAGGTTGTTGCCCAAAATCTTGCAATACATGGCCCCACTCATCCTCTCCTTAATACAGTGCAGTCGCCCTGTCCCATGTGCAGAAAAACACCCCCAAAGCATGATGCTACCACCCCCATGCTTCACAGTAGGGATGGTGTTCTTGGGATGGTACTCATCATTCTTCTTCCTCCAAATACGGTTAGTGGAATTATGACCAAAAAGTTATATTTTGGTCTCAACTGACCACATGACTTTCTCCCATGACTCCTCTGGATCATCCAAATGGTCATTGGAAACTTAAGACGGGCCTTGACATGTGCTGGTTTAAGCAGGGGAACCTTCCGTGCCATGCATGATTTCAAACCATGACGTCTTAGTGTATTACCAACAGTAACCTTGGAAACGGTGGTCCCAGCTCTTTTCAGGTCATTGAGCAGCTCCTCCCGTGTAGTCCTGGGCTGATTTCTCACCTTTCTTAGGATCATTGAGACCCCACGAGGTGAGATTTTGCATGGAGCCCCAGTCCGAGGGAGATTGACAGTCATGTTTAGCTTCTTCCATTTTCTAATGATTGCTCCAACAGTGGACCTTTTTTCACCAAGCTGCTTGGCAATTTCCCCGTAGCCCTTTCCAGCCTTGTGGAGGTGTACAATTTTGTCTCTAGTGTCTTTGGACAGCTCTTTGGTCTTGGCCATGTTAGTAGTTGGATTCTTACTGATTGTATGGGGTGGACAGGTGTCTTTATGCAGCTAATGACCTCAAACAGGTGCATCTAATTTAGGATAATAAATGGAGTGGAGGTGGACATTTTAAAGGCAGACTAACAGGTCTTTGAGGGTCAGAATTCTAGCTGATAGACAGGTGTTCAAATACTTCTTTGCAGCTGTATCATACAAATACATAGTTTAAAATTCATAAATTGTGATTTCTGGAATTTTTTTTTTGATTATGTCTCTCACAGTGGACATGCACCTACGATGACAATTTCAGACCCCTCCATGATTTCCAAGTGGGAGAACTTGCAAAATAGCAGGGTGTTCAAATACTTATTTTCTGCACTGTATAATGATATATAAACCTATATATAATATATAAAAATATACAAAAATAATATATAATATAAAACAATATATAACAAAATGACATAAAATAATCTAAAAATATTTTTATAGGTGAATGTCAGTGTGGAGGAGTAGGAAATCCTAAGCAGACTTCATTTACACGCTAGATACACCTACATAACACCCACATGCTGAGTCTAAATAATTAAAAGAACTGAAATGCAATGATAGGGCCAGGCTAGGGACAGTCAGACTCAGGGGGAGGAAAGAGCTGGATGATGCTGGGCGTTCTCCAGCCAGGAAATGAGCTGGGCTCTATCTGACTTGCTGCAACTTCTACTGCACATTGTAAGAAGCTCACAGTGTGCAGTGAAATCGGAGTAAGCAATGTGATGACATATCACACACATTTTTCTTTTTTGTAAATGCGCCGGCACAAAGTCCAGGCTGATGTTGAACCCGCGTTGGGTCCTCACACACTGCTTGGGGGTATGAGAGAGGCCTCCACTGGTACAAAGTGACAGCCGGCACCTGTTCATACATGAGATGTCTGCAGACAAATAACTGTCAGTGGAAGCTGCACAGAGGGTGACCCCGGGGTCACTCGGGGTGTTTGACCCCCCCTCCCCGTCCCCACCCCCGGGGGCTCCTCCATTCTGACAGGACAATGCGGGATTCCATCTGCTGCACACACATAAACATAGAAGCTGGCCTGACAATGAGGGCAACGTCTACACCTCTTATCTGATTATTCTACACGCTACACATTTTTTGCCACTTGAAATGCTTGTTGGATTCGCCGGTCTCTCTGTTCTCAACATTGAATTATTTTTTCTTTTGGTTCTGCATATTCCACCCGTAAATTCTGATTATTGAATCCTCAGAACGAGGAATAAAGCCCAATCTGGTGCATGGGGGAGGATCATAGAGAATAATGGCCACGCCTCCAAATAAACAGAAATATGGTGCAGCACTACACAGTGAGAAAAATCCTATATAACACTCGTACTATAATACACCTCCCTTAATAAACATTACTGGTTAAATAATAATATTATACCCAAAAGAAAACATTTCTTATATTGCAGATTACCAATTCTTAGATGTGACGGCTGCATTTGTTTTCTTTTTAAGCTTTCTTTATTCTATTTTAATTTGGTGATCCAGCCAGTAATTCCCCCTTAATCGGAGAGCTTCCTCTTACATCAGAGTCTCCATCAGAGTCCCCCCTTAATCAGAGAGCTTCCTCTTACATCAGAGTCTCCATCAGAGTCCCCCCTTAATCAGAGAGCTTCCTCTTACATCAGAGTCTCCATCAGAGTCCCCCCTTAATCAGAGAGCTTCCTCTTACATCAGAGTCTCCATCAGAGTCCCTCCTTAATCCAAGAGCTTCCTCTTACATCAGAGTCTCCATCAGAGTCCCGCCTTAATCAGCGAGCTTCCTCTTACATCAGAGTCTCCATCAGAGTCCCCCCTTAATCCAAGAGCTTCCTCTTACAGCAGAGCCTCCATCAGAGTCCCCCCTTAATCAGAGAGCTTCCTCTTACATCAGAGTCTCCATCAGAGCCCCCCCTTAATCCGAGAGCTTCCTCTTACATCAGAGCCTCTATCAGAGTCCCTCCTTAATCCAAGAGCTTCCTCTTACATCAGAGTCTCCATCAGAGCCCCCCCCCCTTAATCCGAGAGCTTCCTCTTACATCAGAGCCTCCATCATAGTCCCGCCTTAATCAGCGAGCTTCCTCTTACATCAGAGCCTCCATCATAGTCCCGCCTTAATCAGCGAGCTTCCTCTTACATCAGAGTCCCCCCTTAATCAGAGAGCTTCCTCTTACAACAGAGTCCCCCCTTAATCAGAGAGCTTCCTCTTACAACAGAGTCCCCCCTTAATCAGAGAGCTTCCTCTTACAACAGAGTCCCTCCTTACATCAGAGAGCTTCCTCTTACATCTGAGTCCCCCTTACATCAGAGAGCTTCCTCTTACATCAGAGTCCCCCCTTACATCAGAGCCTCCATCAGAATCCTACCTTCTATCAGAGTCTCCTCTTACATCAGAGCTTCTATCAGAGTCCTCCCCTTACATCAGAGCTTCCATCAGTGTCCCCCCTTACATCCAAGTCCCCATTGAGTTACCTTTACACAAAAGTCTGCCTTACATCAGGGTTCCTTTTAGAGTCCCCCTTTATGCCAGATCCTTCCTTACATTACTGTCGCAGCCAAAGTCCCTCCCTTACATCAGAGTCCCCATTTAGTTACCTCTTACATCAGAGTCCCCACTTAGAGTCTGGGTTGGGGGGTTGTGATGGAGACCATAGACAGCCTCTGCTGAGCTTACGCCTCAGTCTGTGAACATTGGGGATACGCTGCTGACCCCGTAGTTGCGGACTGGATTATCCAATCTTGTAGAAGGCTGGATGTGGCCCACGGTTCTTAGATAGCCATCCATCAGTGGCTTAAAGCGGATCTCCACCCTAAAGTGAAGATCCGCTGATCGGAACCCTCCCCCCCTCCGGTGTCACATTTGACACCTTTCAGGGGGGAGGGGGGTGCAGATACCTGTCTAAAGACAGGTATCTGCACCCACTTCCGGCCCGCAGTCTCGGGCAAAAGACGGGCTTTTCCCGTTGTATGCTGGGAACTCTCGGCTCCCAGCACACAGCGGGAGCCAATCGCGGGCGCAGCGCGACTCGCGCATGCGCCGTAGGGAACCGGGCAGTGAAGCCGGAGCGCTTCACTTCCTGGTTCCCTCGCCGTGGATGGAGGGGGGAGCAGCAGGGTGACGAGCGATCGCTCATCCTCTGCTGCGGACGCCGCTGGACTCCAGGACAGGTAAGTGTCCTAATATTAAAAGTCAGCAGCTGCAGTATTTGTTGCTGCTGGCTTTTAATATTTGTTTTTGGTGAACCATCCACTTTAAATACTCTCTAAGTTATAACTTTTTACTACTCCTCTAAAGACCTGTTTTTATTCTGTGTTCCCATTGAAGAGATTTCTCATCACTTCCTGTCCTTCCTATAACACACATAGGTGGCAATAAAAACCTGACAGAGGTTCTAACCCCCCTCCTCCTCCTCTGCTGTAGGCCCCATTATTGAATGTATAATTTCCCATTTGCCCACAGGTTTGCAGAGTTCATAGTTCCGGAATCATGAATTGTTTAATCTCCGAGCCTTGCTTTATTATTTGTTACTTTCCTGTTTCTTCCCCGATATCCGGATCTTTTTCATGATCTACCGAAACCCTCAGAACCCTCAAACCAAGAAAAGTTTCCTTAGCGATGATTGGTTACTTTTCCTTACGTTCAGAAGAATAGCACTAGAGCTTGGGGATGCCATTGGGTACCCTGTGTTGGGCTGCGATGACACACAGTGGTCAGATGCGGTATTGCATCTGATTTTCATACATTTCTCTGTCTCCAGAAGGAAAAAGTGGAAATCACAAAATACACACCGAGGAGCCAGAAAGCAGCAGGTGTACTTCGCTGCACCCACCGACCCGAGCCATTGGCTCCCGCTGCTGTCAATCAAGTCCAATGGCACGGGTGCCGAGGCCGAGTCATACACTTGGTGTCTATGGACGCAGAGCGTATGACACAGGAGTGCGCACACAAGGTAACCCCCTTGGGAGAGAGCTTCTCCTAGGGGGTTATCTAATGCGAGAGGAGGCGCGATAGCCACCGTGGGGACCCCAGAAGAGGAGGATCGGGGACTCTCTGTGCAAAACGAAGTGCTCAGTGGAGGTAAGTATAACATGTTTGTTATTTAAAAAAAAAAACCTTCAGTATCACTTTGAGTTTTCAGTGGCTGACTCCTCCCACCAGACTCCACCTGTAACTATATCACTGTTGGGTGGACTTCTGCTTTAAAGAGAATTTCTTGGATTTGTCCTTCTACATATTAAGCAAAATAAATACAAATAATCATTTCAAAAAGATAAAAAAGGATTGTGTGTTTTTACAACAAAAAAACAGTTTGCCCATTCCCAGTGAGATCTGAAAAATTACACTTTGTCTGGTCCAATAATCTCCAAACTGCAGCCCTTTGCTTGCCTTTATCTGCCACTTTCTCTCATTGATACAAGACACTATTCCTCCCACGGACACCAACAATGGGGCACTATTCCTCCCACTAACACCAATGATGGGGCACTATTACCTCATTAATACCAATGATAGGGCACTATTCCTCCCACTGACACCAATTATGGGGCACTATTTCTCCCACTAACACCAATGATGGGGCACTATTACCTCATTAATACCAATGATAGGGCACTATTCTTCCCACTGACACCAATGATGGGGCACTATTCCTCCCACTAACACCAATGATGGGGCACTATTCCTCCCACTGACACCAATGATGAGACACTATTCCTCCCACTGACACCAATGATGGGGCACTATTCCTCCCACTGACACCAATGATGGGGCACTATTCCTCCCACTGACACCAATGATGGGGCACTATTCCTCCCACTGACACCAATGATGGGGCACTATTCCTCCCACTGACACCAATGATGAGACACTATTCCTCCCACTGACACCAATGGTGGGGCACTATTCCTCCCACTGACACCAATGGTGGGGCACTATTCCTCCCACTGACACCAATGGTGGGGCACTATTCCTCCCACTGACACCAATGATGGGGCACTATTCCTACCACTGACACCAATGATGAGACACTATTCCTCCCACCGACACTAATGATGGGACACTATTCCTCCCACCGACACTAATGATGGGACACTGTTCCTTCCACTGACGCCAATGATGGGGCCCTATTCTCACCACTAATACTAATAATGGGACACTATTCCTTCCTCCGGCACATTCTCTCATTGATACAAGACACTATTCCTACCACTGACACCAATGATGGGGCACTATTTATCCCACCAATACCAATGGCGGGGCACTCTCCCTCCACGGACACCAATGGTGAGGCACTATTCCTTCCACTAATACCGATGATGGGGCACTATTCCTTCCACTTACACCAATGAAGGGGCACTATTCCTTCACTAATACCAATGATGGGGCACTATTCTCACCACTAATACCAATGATGGGGCACTATTACTTCACTAATACCAATGATGGGGCACTATTACTTCACTAATACCAATGATGGGGCACTATTACTTAATTAATACCAATGATGGACCACTATTCCTCCCACTAATACCAATGATGGGGCACTCTTCCTCTCATGAATACCAATGATGGGGCACTATTCCTCCCCCTAATACCAATGATGGGGCACTATTCCTCCCAATGATGGGGCACTATTCCTCCCACTAATGCCAATAAGGGGGCACTCTTCCTCTCACGAATACCAATGATGGGGGCACTATTCCTCCCCCTAATACCAATGATGGGGCACTATTCCTCCCAATGATGGGGCACTATTCCCCCCTCTAATGCCAGTGATGCACTGTTAATTCCCACTGATGCCAGGACATTTCCTACTCCCACAGCCCCCCCCCCTTTTCCTTGTATAGAGCTTTGTGAATTGAGTATAATGCATGAATATAAATAGTTGGTGTAATAAGAAGGGTCTGGAAGTGATATGAGAGATGATGAGACATTATTAGCTCAGTAACAATGTTAAATATCACCATTCCTTGATTAATGACGCTCTTCGCACTTCGCCCGTCTACACGCGGCACTTCCTGCGCCATTCAGTCTTCTATGTGTTCCCCGCCCCGCCTGACACTAAGAGGTCAGTAATGCGGATGGGTCCGCGACTTCGCGCTCATCCCTCTTCCCGGCGCACATAAACAGGCAGCCGGAGTAAAACTTGCGGGATATAATGTACTGTTCCTGCCTTGTGGGCTAAAAGCTTTTCATTAATGATAATGGCGGGAGCGGCGGGGAGCGGCGTAATTAGACTAAGTATACCCGGCTGGCTGCCGCGTTTTAGTACATTGTTTGTTTAATGGAAGGTTACTTTATTGACTTTCTCTGTAATTGGATATACATTCTTCTCCCCCTGATATGTAGGCCGGGGCTGGCGTGTCGCTGCATTCAGCGTTTTGTTTTCTAGGGGAGTGGGAAGCAGATGGGCATCGTGGGGAACGTTCTGCGTGAGCGCTTTTATCCCAGCGGTGGCGGCAAAAGAAACGCATTGTTTCCTTTTCTGCTTTAATAAATACAATTCAGAGATTAACATTGAATGGGAACACTTAAAGTACACGTGACCCTGAAATGATCTCAAAGATGGCGGAACATGTTCATATCCTTTCACAAGTCATTTTTTGTCTTTAACAGACTCCATTCATATTGGCGCGTTCTGTGAATGTGCAAAAAAAGCGGCACGCTTGTGTCAAACACACAAAACTTAACACCTAAAAAAGTAAATGAGCTTCTTAGGCGCTTTTACTTGGTGAAAAAAGGTCTGAAAATTACAGTTCACCTAGTCCACCAAGACCTGAAATATGTCAGTTCACCTAGTCCATCAAGACCTGAAATATGTCAGTTCACCTAGTCCACCAAGACCTGAAAAATGTCAGTTCACCTAGTCCACCAAGACCTGAAAAATGTCAGTTCACCTAGTCCATCAAGACCTGAAATATGTCAGTTCACCTAGTCCACCAAGACCTGAAAAAAAGACCTGAAAAATGTCAGTTCACCTAGTCCACCAAGACCTGAAAAATGTCAGTTCACCTAGTCCACAAGACCTGAAAAATGTCAGTTCACCTAGTTTATCAAGACCTGAAAAATTACAGTTCACCTAGTCCAAAAATATCTGAAAAATGTCAGTTCACCTAGTCCACCAAGACCTGAAAAATGACAGTTCACCTAGTCCAAAAAATCGGAAAAATGTCAGTTCACCTAGTCCACCAAGACCTGTAAAATGTCAGTTCACAAGACCTGAAAAATGTCAGTTCACCTATTTTACCAAGACCTGAAAAATGACAGTTCACCTAGTCCAATAAGATCTGAAAAATGACAGTTCACCTAGTCCAAAAAGACCTGAAAAATGACAGTTTACCTAGTCTAAAAAAGATCTGAGAAATGACAGTTCAACTACTTCAATAAGATCTGAAAAATTATAGTTCACCCAGTCCAACAACATCTTAGAAAAATGAGTTCACCTAGTCCACCAAGACCTGAAAAATGACAGTTCACCTAGTCTAAAAAGGATCTGAAAAATGGCAAGTCACCTAGTCCAATAAGATTTGAAATATGACAGTTCACCTAGTCCACCAAGACCTGAAAAATGACAGTTCACCTAGTCCAATAAGATCTGAAAAATGATAGTTCACCTAGTCTAAAAGGATCTGAAAAATGGCAAGTCACCTAGTCCAATAAGATTTGAAATATGACAGTTCACCTAGTCCACCAAGACCTGAAAAATGACAGTTCACCTAGTCCAATAAGATCTGAAAAATGATAGCTCACCTAGTCTAAAAAGGATCTGAAAATGGCAAGTCACCTAGTCCAATAAGATTTGAAATATGACAGTTCACCTAGTCCACCAAGACCTGAAAAATGACAGTTCACCTAGTCTAAAAAGGATCTGGAAAATGGCAGGTCACCTAGTCTAAAAAGGATCTGAAAAATGGCAAGTCACCTAGTCCAATAAGATTTGAAATATGACAGTTCAACTATTCCACTAACACCTGAAAAATGACAGTTCACCTAGTCCAATAAGATCTGAAAAATAATAGTTCACCCAGTCCAACAACATCTTAGAAAAAACAGTTCACCAAGACCTGAAAAATTACAGTTCGCCTAGTCTTAAAAATCTGAAAAATTATGGTTGACCTAGTCTGAAAAGATCAGAAAAATTACAGGGGCCTCCAAACGTTCTAAACAAAAAGCCAGTTTACTGTCCTTCAGACTTTAGGGGGGCAGATGGTGGCCACTAGGAGTAGAAAAGGGCCAGATGTTAGTGGGGAAAAAAACAATGCCCCGACCTTGGTGTCATTAGGAGGAATGGTGCCCGATCAGTGGTATGATTGGGCCCTGTTGTTGGTGTCACTGGGAAAAATTGGGCCCCTTTGTTGATATCATTGGGAGGAATTGTGCCCCTTCATTGGTGTCATTGTGCCCCATTGTTGGTGCCATTGGTAGGCGCTGTGCCCCATTGTTGGTGTCATTAGGAGGAATTGTGCCCCTTCATTTACATCACTGGGAGAAATTGTGCCCCATCATTGATGTCATTGGGAGGAATTGTGCCCCTTAATTGGTGTCATTGTGCCCTTATTATTGGCGTCATTGAAAGGAATTGTGTCCCTTCATTAGGGCCATTTGGCCCTATTGTTGGGATTACTGGGAGAACTTGTGTCCCATCATTGGTGTCAGTGAAGGGAATTATACCCCATTGTTGGTATCGGTGGACGAAATGGTGCCCCAAGGGCTGGATAAAAGCAAGCAAAGGGCTGCATCTGGCCCAAGGGCCGCAGTTTGGACAGCACTGTTCCAAGGGATCAGAAATGCTCTTACCCAAGATTCCCAAAACTTGGAAGGATATGAGCTTCTTCTTGGCTGTGCTTGTGGCACACGGGGCAGCCTATTGAAATGAATGGACCTCCCTTTACACAGTACAGAGTGGGAATGCAGCCTAAAAAACGTAAGCTGCGCCGTTTACTGGGGAAGGTTTATTTTATTGCGCTCAATAGGGGAGATTAAAAAAAAAAAAAAAAAGAGAAATAGACCCACAAAGAGAGGAACCAGGAAGCTCACACCTAGGGTGTCACCAGGGCAGGAAGTGGGGTTAATTAAACCCAGCGGAGACACAGGAATACAAAACCTGGCAAAGCATCCACTACCAGTCCGGGCCTGTCCACCACTTCCAGAACCTGCTTAGGGCTGGAGTTCCACTTTAATGTGATTCTCAAGGACAGCACTTTGTTTAGAAGCCCCGACCAATCATCAGTCACAGATTGTGTGTAAAACATTTCATTGTATCTCTTGTTTACACTGTGATTGGAGTGCGGCGCACGGATCGGTTATTAGCGGGCCAGGGGCACTCCAGTGAGGACGTGATTACCGGATCAATCAGCAGGGGTCAGAGTTCCACTCACTTTGATTGGAGTGACGTCTTCCTCCTATTGCGTCCCTCACCGCGCCGACCCACGTCTGCCCGCCAATCAGCCGCATCGACTGCTCCGCCGCTCGCGTCTCTACCAGACAGATAATGGGCTTGATTAGATTAAAGTGTGATTAAGAGTCGTTCAACAAACGGCAAATTTAGCGGACAAGTCGCCGACCTTTTAGCGTCGGGAATCCGCGATAAGAAGAAAAGGTGCAAACCGCTGCCTCACCGGGAACAATTTATCCGCTAAAATCTCATAGAAGCTTTAACACGTTATTGTCATTTCAAAATATATATATATATATTTTTAATACTACCTGGTGATCCTGCCATGAAGAGCACTTTCTGTTTAGGGTGACAACGCTTTGTCCCTATCTCGCATTTATAGGTAAAGTTGATCCAGGGAATATCCGATTGCCTCCTGGGGGGATCAGGAAGGGTTTTTTTATTGGGAGAAATTGTGCCCCATCATTGGTGCCATTGGGAGGAATTGTGCCCCATAATTGGAAATAATTGTGCCCCATCATTGGTGTCATTGGGAGAAATTGTGCCCCAGCATAGGTATTATTGGGCCCCATTATTAATGTTATTTGTAGGGGCTGTGCCCCATTGTTGGCGTCATTAGGAGGAATTGTGCCCCTTCATTGGAATCATTTGGAGGAATTGTGTCCCTTAATTGGTGTCATTGGGCTCCATTGTTGGTGTCACTGGGAGAAATTGTGCCTCATCATTGGGCTCCATTGTTGGTGTCACTGGGAGAAATTGTGCCCCATAATTGGCATCATTGGGCCCCATTGTTGGTGTCACTGGGAGAAATGGTGCCCCATTGTTGGTGTCACTGGGAGTAATTGTGCCTCATCATTGGCGTCATTCAGAGGAATTGTACCCCTTTATTGGTGTCATTGGGCTCCAATGTTGGTGTCGCTGGGAGAAACTGTGCCTCATCATTGGGCCCCATTGATGTCATTGGGAGAAATGGTGTCCCATCATTGGTATCAATAGAATAAATGGTGCCCCATCATTGGTGTCATTGGGAGAAATTGTGCCCCAGCATTGGCATCATTGGGCCCCATTATTGGTGTTGTGTAGGAGCTGTGCCCCATTGTTGGTGTCATTAGGAGGAATTGTGCCCCATCATTGGCATCATTTGGAGGAATTGTGTCCCTTTATTGGTGTCACTGGGCTCCATTGTTGGTGTCACTGGGAGAAATTGTGCCTCATCATTGGCATCATTGGGCTCCATCATCTGTGTCATTGGGCCCCATTATTGGTGTCACTGGGAGAAATTGTGCCTCATCATCGGCGTCATTGGGCCCCATTATTGGTGTCGCTGGGAGAAATTGTGCCCCATCATTCGAAGGAATTGTGCCCCTTCATTGGTTTCATTGGGCTCCATTGTTGGTGTCACTGGGAGAAATTGTGCCTCATCATTGGCATCATTGGGCCCCATTGGTGTCATTGGGAGAAATGGTGTCCCATCATTGGGAGGAATTGTGCCCCAGCAATTGTATCGTTGGGCCCCATTATTAGTCATTTGTAGGAGCTGTGCCATATTGTTGGTGTCATTAGGAGGAATTGTGCCCCATCATTGGCATCATTTGGAGGAATTGTGTCCCTTCATTGGTGTCATTGGGCCCCATTGTTGGTGTAGAAAGTGTGCCTCATCATCAGCATCATTGGGCCCCATTGTTGGTGTCACTGGAAGGAATTGTGTTAGGCCTCGTACACACGAGGGGATATGTCCGCTGAAAACGGTCCGATGGACCGTTTCAGCAGACATCTCCGATCGTGTGTATGGGCTAGCGGACAGATTTGTCCATCGGACAGATTTGTCCATCGGACAAATTTCAAAGCATGCTTTGAAATTTGTCCGCTACAAACCTGTCCGTTGGATATGTCCGCTGGTTAGTACGGGAAACCAGCGGACATATCCTCCCACACATGCGTCGTATCCTCTGAATGGATCCGACGCATGCGCGCGGAAGTGTTTACTTCCTGGTGCGTGACGTAGCGGTGACGTGGCGGCGTCAACGTCACTGCCGCGTCACCGACACGTCACCGCGCCGTCCGCCGGCGGGGAATTTGATCGGATGGTGTGTACACGCCATCGGATCAAACTCCAGATCGGACATATCCGATGGAAATGGTCCGCGGACCGTTTTCATCGGATATGTCCGATCGTGTGTACGAGGCCTTAAAGCATCGCCTATGGAGATGAAGTACTATAATTTTAAAGCATGACATGTTCGGTTTCTATCTACTCATCTTTCACATTATAAAAAAAAATTGGGCCAAATTTACTGTTTTTTTATTTATTTATTTTTTGAATTAAAGTGTATTTTTTCACAAAAATCGCGTTTGAAAGACCGCTGCGCAAATACAATGTGATATAAAATATTGCAATGACCACCATTTTTTTCTCTAGGGTCTTTGCAAAAAAATAATGGAATAATTTTTGGGGGTTTTAAGCAATTTCCTAGCAAAAAATATTTTTGGTCACAACTTTTTTTAAATTTTTTATACAAAATGAAAAAAATGAGCTTTTCTATGTGGAAGTTACATTGGAATGACTGTTAACTCCCCATTTTTCTTCTCTCAACAGGAAGACAGCTGACATGGAGGGCGATAGCTTAAGCTGTGTGAAATACCTCATGTTCATCTTTAACTTTTTTATATTTGTAAGTATTCGTTTTTTTTTTACCATTTTTTTTTTTTACCAAGTTTCAGTCTAAATGACCGTTTTGTGTGAATCTAAAGCACCAGCCTGGGGCATTTAAAAAAAAATGAAAAAATGGGGTGGTGCTGTAGATGCTTAAAAAAAAATACCTGCTGCTGTACTCACCTCCTCTCCGGTGCTGTCCTTTGGCATAATTGTTTATCACCACTAGATGTCCTTAGTCTTCCAAGCTGAATAACCTCTAGAGCAGTGATGGCAAACCTTGGCACCCCAGATGTTTTGGAACTACATTTCCCATGATGCTCATGCACTCTGCAGTGTAGATGAGCATCATGGGAAATGTAGTTCCAAAACATCTGGGGTGCCAAGGTTCGCCATCACTGCTCTAGAATCATGGATCATGTGTGGCTCCTTCTAATAGTATGTTATGGACACTCTGCATCGTCTTGGTGTCCGGATAAGTGTGGGAAGTCCTCATCCCCTAGGAACGGTCCTCATTCACCGTGAGTGGGCCACACCACTCCATGACCTGTCCTTACCCCCCCCCCCCCCACCATGACTGGCGCTCATCCCTCAGTAACCCATCCTGACCTTATGAGTTGTCCTTATACCTCCATGATCAATCCACATTCCCTGGTGACCTTCATCCACCCATGATTTGTCCTCATCCTCACAACCTTACCCCCCCCCCCCCATGACTGGTCTTCATTCCCCCAATGAACATTCCTCATCTATGACCAGTCCCCACCCCCCCCCCCAATTACTCCTCCCCATCTCTCCCATGACCCATCTTTGTTTCACCATGAGCGTCTTCGTCCCCTATGACCGGCTCTTGCCTCCAAGTGATCCATCCTCACCATCTGAGTGGTCTCAGTGGTGGCTGGTGGTATATTTTTTGGGGGGTCTGCAGACAAACAATCCCTCATTGCAATGCATGCGTCCAGCACCACGCATGTAGATTAGGAGACTGGATGCATGGATTATGGGGGCAGCGCCTCTGCCCCCCCTATGGATAGGCCACCACTGAATGGTCCTCATCCCCCTATGACCTGTCTTCATCCCTCCCCACCCATGTGATTTGTCCTCGCCCCCTCATGAGTGGTCCTTATTCTTCCACAACTTGTCCTCATCACCCCCATGACTGGTTTTCATTCCCCTGTGAGTGTTCCTCCTCTCCTATGACCAATTCTCATCCCCCATTACTCGTCCTCATCCTCCTCATGATCCATCTTTATCCTCCATTAATGATTCTCATCCCCAAGACCCATCCCAATTCCCCATAATCCATTCTCGACCCTCTGTGACTCATCCTCATCTCCTTCCCTATTACCGATCCTCAGTCCCCATACCCCCCCATGGATTATCTGTATCCCCTATGAGTGGTCCTCATCCCCATGACTCGCCTTCTTTGCCCATGACCCATTCTCATCCCCCATGACTGGTCTTTATTCCCCCATGAGCATTCCTCATCATCCATGACTGATCCTCATAACCCCATGGCTGGTCTTTATTCCCCCATGAGCATTCCTCATCCCCCTCTGACTGATCCTCATCCCCCCATGAGCATTCCTTATCCCCCTCTGACTGATCCTCATCCCCCCATGAGCATTCCTCATCCCCCATGACTGATCCTCACCCCCCCCCCCATGACTGGTCTTTATTCCCCCCCGTGACTGGTCTTCATTCCCCCTTGAGCATTCCTCATCTCCTATGACTGATCCTCATACCCCCATGACTGAGCATTCCTCATCCTCTATTACTGACCTTCATTCCCTCCATGAGAATTCCTCATCCCCCCATGACTGATCCTCATCCCCCCCATGAGCATTCCTCATCTCCTATGACTGATCTGTATCCCCCCATGGCTGGTCTTCATTCCCCCCATATGCATTCCTCACCCCCCCATGACTGATCCTCATCCCACCATGATCCACCCTCATCTCCCTTGACTTGTTCCCATTCCCCCATGAGGGCACCCCATCCCCTACGACCACTCTTCATCCCATGACCCGTCTGGGTGGAAGCAGAAACCCTAATGGCGGGCACACCAGCGTGCGGCTAGCTCTGTAAAAAGTAAATCGGACAAAGCATGTAGAGTTCCCCATTTAGCAGCTTTTTTATCTTTCCTCTGTGTTAACACATCTCCCACCTTTCCTTCCTCCCAGCTCGGTGGAACGTTCCTGCTCGGACTCGGGGTTTGGGTAATCGTTGACCCCACCGGTTTCCGGGAAATCATAGCTGCAAACCCCCTGATGTTCATGGGGGCCTACCTGGTCCTGGCCATGGGGGCCATGTTGTTTCTTCTCGGCTTCCTGGGCTGCTGTGGAGCCATCCGTGAGAACAAGTGCCTTCTGCTGTTTGTAAGTAGCCGTGTTATTATATTCATAAACAAAAGACCCTCCGCACAATTCTCGACAATAAGGCCGGCCATACATGGTGACAATCTCCTGCTGAAACAGCTGGGATTTGAACCGTTATTGGGTAGGCTGAATGTATCAAGTTGATTGATCGATCAACTTGGATTCAACCAGCTTGCCAGATTTTTTTTTTGCGATGATCACTAGCGGCTGCTATAGCTGCTAGCAATGGTCTTCTATCGGTGGGGATGGCTTTGCCCTTCCCGCCAGGAGAAGACAATTGCTGATTCCCCTGTCAAAACTGTCTGTGTTGATGGGAGATACAGTGGCGTAGCGTGGGTTGTCCGCATCTGGGACGAGGCAAGTAATTTGCGCCCCCTGACCTATGGACTTACCTATTTTCAGCTATCTCCAGTCTAGTCACATGATCCACCATGTGAGACAGCAGTGGCTGTAGGGAAGAGAAGAGCGTGCTTGATAATGACTGGTAAAGCCTGGAGTGGTGACATCATGCATATGTTCCTATGTCCCATCTGTTGTTTGGAGCTACCTCCTCTTCACACTTGTGACAGCGCCCCTCTGAATTTTGCGCCCGGGGCGGTTCGCCCCCCCTCGCACCACCCACGCTACGCCACTGGGGAGGATCAATGCAAATTTAATTTCTGCAACCCGTGGCTCCATTCACACTTGTGCGACATGTCATGTGACTTTGGGCAAATAGAGTTGCATGGCAAGTTGCAGTCCATGTATTGAATGGGAGCAGTTAAAATCTGTGTGACTTTAAAGGACATGTGACTCAAAAAACACATTGCAGGCGTGTTTTTCCATTGCCTTCAGTTTAAAAGATGCTGCAAGCAGGATTTTTTTTCACAACAGGAGCATCCTCCCAAAATCCATACCAGACCCTTATCCAAGCAAGCAGCCTGACAGGTCAGAAAAGGGGGGAGGACGAGCAAGTGCACCCCCTTTCCTGACCTGCCAGGCTGCATGCTTGGATAAGGGTCTGGTATTGATTTTGGGGGGGCCCCCATGCCGTTTTTTTTTTGTTTTGTTTTTTACATATTGGCGCTTGTAAACCTTTTTCTATTGCCGGGCAATTGCTGGCATTCTTTATCTTTACATTAACCTGTCAGTGGGGGAGCCTGAAACGAATTGCACGCCTAGTATAAATGATATAAGAAGTTTCTCTACTTTTTTTTAGGGTGCGTTATAGACTTGTGATGCAGCACGAGATGACCTGTAATGTCTCGTGCCGCGTACACACCATCGTTTTTCAGCATGTAGAAAAAAAGTTTTTTCCAACTTCATCATTAAAGCGGCGTTGCCCACACACGGTCGTTTTAAAAAAATGCTCTAGCAAAGCGCGGTGACGTACAACACGTACGACGGCACTATAAAGGGGAAGTTCCATGCGGATGACGCCACCCTTTGGGCTGCTTTTAGCTGATTCCGTGTTGGTAAAAGACGATTCGTACTTTTCTGTCTGTTACAGCGTGATGAATGTGCTTACTCCATTACGAACGGTAGTTTTACCAGAACGAGCGCTACCGTCTCATAAGTTGCTTCTGAGCATGAGCGGGTTTTTCATGTAGTTTTAGCCCACACAAGATCATTTTTTACAACCCCGAAAAACATCATTGTTTAAAACGTTGGTAAAAAATGCAGCATGTTCAAATTTATTTTTCTTAAGTTTTTCAGAACCCGAAAAATTATGTGAAGCCCACACACGATCATTTTAAATGAAATTTTTTTTAAACGTTTTTTTTCATGCTGAAAAACGATCGGGTGTACGTGGCATTAGATCTACAAATACCTATGTATGTAGGAACAGATCATACACATGTCACATTCTGAAGACTCATTGACCCAACAGATTGCTAATAATTATGATGTCTCCGTTTTGTCTTCCAGTTCTTCATGTTCATTCTGGTTATATTCCTGGCAGAACTCTCCGCTGCTATTTTGGCGTTCCTGTTCAGGGAGAATGTAAGTGTCCCAGAGCCATACTGATCAGAATCTGGTGGTGTCTCTGTTGGCCGGCGAGATTCATAACCAATTCCTGTGTGTATGGTTGTGTGGTCTCCATCAGACACACTTGTCAAATTAGGACCCGCAACTGTGTTCATACAGCCACTACGTCAGGCTTGCATTGTATACTGGATTCCGGGAATGGAAGGGTCATCATTTTTATTGACTATAAGGCAGGGTGGAAATTGAATGGTATGAGGGCGTTGGTGTCAGTGGGAGGAATAGTGCCCCATCCTTGGTGTCATTGGAAGGAAAATGTGCCCATCATTGGTGTCAGTGGGAGGAATAGTGATCCATCATTGGTGTCGGTGGGAGGAATAGTGCCCCATCATTGGTGTCGGTGGGAGGAATAGTGCCCCATCATTGGTGTCGGTGGGAAGAATAGTGATCCATCATTGGTGTCGGTGGGAAGAATAGTGATCCATCATTGGTGTCAGTGGGAGGAATAGTGATCCATCATTGGTGTCAGTGGGAGGAATAGTGCCCCATCATTGGTGTAATTGGGAGGAATAGTGTCCCATCATTGGTGTCATTGGGAGGAATAGTGTCCCATCATTGGTGTCATTGGGAGGAATAGTGCCCCATCATTGGTGTCATTGGGAGGAATAGTGCCCCATCATTGGTGTCGGTGGGAGGAATAGTGACCCATCATTGGTGTCGGTGGGAGGAATAGTGACCCATCATTGGTGTCGGTGGGAGGAATAGTGACCCATCATTGGTGTCGGTGGGAGGAATAGTGACCTATCATTGGTGTCGGTGGGAGGAATAGTGACCCATCATTGGTGTCGGTGGGAGGAATAGTGACGCATCATTGGTATCAGTAGGCTGAATAGTGACCCATCATTGGTGTCAGTGCCAGAATTTATGCCCCATTGCTGGTGGCAAGAATAATGCCTCAAGGGCTAGCTAAAGACAAGCAAAGTACTATATTCATCATTGATGTCAGTGGGAAGAATAGTGCCCCCATCGTTGGTGTCAGTGGAAGGAATAGTGCCTCATTAATGAGATCAGTGACAGGAATTTTGCCCCATTATTGGTGGCAGTATTAATGCCTCAATGACCAGATAAAGACAGGCAAAGGGCCACAGTTTGGAGACCACTAATTTAGATGATAGCATGGCTACACTTTTTGTGGTCTATTTATGAAAATAACAAAAAGTTGCTGTGCGGGTGTGTGGTCATGCGGGTGTGTGGGGTCATGCGCGTGCACGCGCGCGTGTGCGCGTGTGCGCGTGCGCGCGTGCGTGCGTGTGTGTGTGTGCGTGCGCGTGTGTGTGGGGGGGTCGTGTGTGTGTGACACACTTGTCAAATTATGTCCTGCGGCTGTGTTCATACAGCCACTTCGTCAGGCCGGCATTGTATACTGGATTCCGGCAATGGGAAGGGTCATCATTTGTATTGAGTATAAGGCAGGGTGGCGATTGAATGGCATGAGGGTGAGAGGATTCTGTTGCCAAAAAAAAATTCTAAACCAAAGTTAGTGATGTGTATCATATCATGCAGTGTGGCCCCCTGGCCCCTCCAGTCCTCTCAGGGGAAGTCTGGATCTTGGACAGGTTCTGATCTCAAATTTATCCTCTGCAGCTCACCAGAGACTTCTTCACCAAGGAGCTGAAGAAACATTACCAAGGGAACAACAGTACCGACATCTTCACCTCCACCTGGAACTCTGTCATGGTCACTGTGAGTTTACCGGCCATCTGCCATACTTTGCCTTCACCTCTAGCTCATTGCAGCCCCAGGAGCGTTGGAGGAAAAGCAGAACGTTACTTGTCGGCTTTATATGAACTTTACAAATTGAAACTTATTTTTTATATAATATTTATTTATAGAAAATGTTATTTGATGTTTTTAATAAACATTTACTACAGGAGGGCTCCACAAGATCTTTGATATGCCATGCAGCCGGTGTTAATTTTGTAGACTAAAACGCTTTAGTCGACTAAATGAATACTATTTTAGTCAACTAAAATACCATTTTAGTCAAAAGACTAATGCCGCGTACACACGATCACTTTTTGCGATGAAAAAAGACGTTTTTTAAAACGTCATTTAAATTGATCGTGTGTGGGCAAAACGTCGTTTTTTGTCTTAAAAAAAACAACCAAAAAAAAATTCCAACATGCTTGAATTTTTTGTGTCGTTTTTCAAAACGTCATTTTTTTGTGTCATAAAAAGTGATGGGGTGTGGGCAAAACGATGTTAAAAACGACGTTTTTAAACCCGCGCATGCTCAGAAGCAAGTTATGAGACGGAGCTTCAATGGAAAAGAGTGCCGTCGAACATGGTGTACGTCACCACGCTTTGCTAGAGCTTTGTAGAAAAACGATGGTGTCTATGCAACGTCGTTTTGGAAAACGAAGTTTGAAAAACTTAGTTTTTTTTCATGATTAAAAACGTTGTTTTTTTTCATCGCAAAAAGTGATCGTGTGTACGCGGCATTAGACTAAAAACTAAATTGAAATTTGACTTAAAAATGAACACTGGTCTGTAGTGCATATACATACCTCAATACCATAAATAATAACATATGAGATTTTTTTTCACTCCAGCAGTATATAATACGTTTGGAAATTGTAGAGAGATGTTCACTAATGCATTTCAATTTAATTACATCCGTTAGATTTTAGATAACTGAAATGAGTTTTGGTCGACTAAAATGTACTGGAGATTTAGGCTGCATTCACACCTAGGCGTTTTAACGCCTGAAGCGCGACGCTACAATACGCCGGAGGGATGAAATAACATTATTGTCTATGGTGACTGTTCACATCTTAACGCCGAAACGCCGGTCGCGTGAAGCTCAAACAAGTCCTGGACCTTTTTTTGTTGCGCGTATCGGGCGGTTTGGGTGTATTTGAGCGTTTCCATTTCCCATAGAAAGTAATGGACACGCTCGATTCAAGTGACTTGCGCGACAACGAGCGTTTGCTACGGGCGTTTTGTCGCTCTAATCAATAGAACTTTTCACCCAGGCAGAAGAATAAAAAAATCTACCAACATAGCAACAAGTGATGAAAAGATGATTATTTTTCCTATTGGCTAAAAAAAAAAACGTCGGACGACGCTGTATGCAAACGCGCAAATAAGCTTGAATACGCGCAACAAAACACGCCCGAAAAACCGACGCTCAGGTGTGAATGCAGCCTTAGTCTACTAAATATGACTAAAATTAAAAATACCATTTTAGTTCTAAGACTAAAACGAAATCGAAATTTCTGCTAATATGAACACTGCATGGCATGAGACTAGCCCAATGCCTCATGCACACATGCCTTTTGACATGTGCACTGCCAAAAAAAATGTTAGATTTCATTTTATTCTCCTTTTTTTTCAGGTCATTCGTTATGATTACAATCCATAAATTCTAAAAAAAAAAAAAAATTCTATAAAGTTTGTGAATTTGAAAAACAAATTGTAAGATGGTAATAGTCAAAAAAAATCATACATTGGAAAAAAATGTAAATTCAAAAAAAATTGTAAATTCAAAATTTTTAAATCTGAATAAAATACCTAATAATAACTTCACTATTACTAACTATTAAATTCTAGGTATTGGAATTTCCTTTCAAATTTGGCCGTTAGCGAACGGAACAAATACGAATGTATCCAAAGTTACGAATTATCCGAAATAACTAATGCTGCATCTTAACAAATTTAAATAAAATAATAAAAAGAACTGTCTTTATTATTATTAATTTGTTCCATTTGTTTAGATACGGCATTCTTTATTTCAGATAATTCGTAACTTTGGATACATTCGTATTTGTTCTGTTCACTAACAGACAAATTTGAAAGGAAAATTCAGTACCTAGAATTGTATTAGTTAGTTAGTAATAGTTAAGTTATTATTAGTTCTGATTTTCAAACATTCTGTTTTTTCAAATTGATGAATTTTAAAATTTATAATTTTTTTTTAAATATTTGCTAATTTTTACGAATGTACGAATATTCGAAAAAGTTTGTTCAAACGGGTTTTCGTTAATTCAGATGTTTAACAAATTTGTTGAAATTTGCTTTAAAAAACGAATACTAACCTATTTTGGAACAAAACAAATTGCACATGTGTAATGCATATCTACGCATGTACCTGTTTGAAGGGCTGTCTTTGCCTGTATGGGACGTACGGATGTTCCACAATCTTGATATGATTTTCAGGGCAACCCTGCGTCTAGGTAAAGGGGGGGGGGGGGGAGTAAAGTTCTTCAACTGCAGCCAGGCGAGTAAAGGATGGATTTTGATTGGCTGCTCTAGGTACTCCAATTTGCACTTATTGACTAACCCTGTGTATGCATTGATCGCGCTCTTCTGTCTTTTTTTAGTGACTCCCCCTCTTTGTTTCCCTTCCCACAGTTTGAATGCTGCGGCGTGAATGGCCCTGAAGATTTCGGGGAAACCTTGCACTTTAGGGCCCACTCTTACAATGCGGTGCCCGAAGCTTGCTGCAGGAGGAACGTGCTAAGAAGAGAGGCGGAGATCCTGAGCAAGGCAGAGTGCATGTCGAGTATCGACCTGAACAGACAGGTAAAGACCCTTCACAATGATAAAGTGTAACAAATCTATTTAGTGGGCTGCACAGAATAAAACTAGGAGGGTGCTACATAGTTAAAAAAAAAAAAAAGGATTGACCTCCAAAAGAAAGCTCTACCTGTCTCATAAATATTCCTTTGGGTACAGTGTTGCATGATGGAGTAAATGTCAGTCAAACTATCAGATATTCAGTAATAGCTAGACCATTTGCTAGAATCTGCATAGTCGGTCTGTATGCTGAAGAAGATGAATAAATTCGGGACATGCTGCAATGACCTAGTTATAACCTTTCCTCATGCCAAAAAAATCTCGCACAAACTAGGGATGATTAGTAACATTTCTTTGTGATTTTTCCCTTCTAGGGCTGCTATTCCACAATACTCAGCTCCTTGGAGCCTTATGTATACATTGCTGGAGCGTTGACCATCGGAGTCCTGGCTGTTGAGGTGAGAGCTTTAGCATCACACAAACTCGGGTTGCACCAATACCACTTTAAGACTGAATACAAATACCGATACTTTTATTTAAGTACTCGCCGATAACCTTACCTTTTTTTAATTTCATGTGACAGTAGCACTGATGAGGTGTGGACTTTTTCAGTAGTTTTTTATAGATTTATTTTTTACCATTTGTTTGTTTTTTTAGAATATTTTTACAATTTATATGTTATTATTTTTACAAAGCTTTCGTGTGTGTGTGTTCGTGCGTGTGTGTTCGTGCGTGTGTGTTCGTGCGTGTGTGTTCGTGCGTGTGTGTTCGTGCGTGTGTGTTCGTGCGTGTGTGTTCGTGCGTGTGTGTTCGTGCGTGTGTGTTCGTGCGTGTGTGTTCGTGCGTGTGTGTATGGAGGAGGGAGAGCGATGGAGGGGGAGCAGTGGAGGACACGGAAGAGGGGGAGCAGTGGAGGAGGACACGGAAGAGGGGGAGCAGTGGAGGAGGACACGGAAGAGGGGGAGCAGTGGAGGAGGACACGGAAGAGGGGGAGCAGTGGAGGAGGACACGGAAGAGGGGGAGCAGAGGTGGACGTAGAGGAGGACACTGAAGAGGTGGACGTAGAGGAGGGGGAGCGGAGGAGGACGTAGAGGAGGGGGAGCGGAGGAGGACGTAGAGGAGGGGGAGCGGAGGAGGACGTAGAGGAGGGGGAGCGGAGGAGGACGTAGAGGAGGGGGAGCGGAGGAGGACGTAGAGGAGGGGGAGCGGAGGAGGACGTAGAGGAGGACAAGTGCAAATGCTCGGTATCAGATCCAATACTAGTATTGGTATCCGTGCAACCCTTATAAAAGCAGTCTGAAGAAATGTTGACATGCAGATTGCAACAATGGACAGATTCTGTATTGTATTTGCATAAAGAAAGGAAAAAGGAAAAAAAAAAACCACTAAGCAATGTCACAACTTGCTGTGACTGCTTCTGGCCACTAGGAGGCACTGCAGCTGTTCCAAATTTGCAAAATGTGAGTCTTTTTAGGGCACCCTTTCAAGTCAAATGATATCAATAAGCTTATTGAGCAAAGCAAAGAGCATCAATATGCAATCAGCGCTTTTGTTCCAACTGATGTGGGGTGGGGATGCGGTTGCTGTGACTGCTCAGACTATTTACGATACTGTGGCTATGTACTTATATATATTTTTAATAAAAATTAAAAAATTTATTTTGTAAAGGAATATTTAGAAACTCTAAGACCTCATGCACACAGGGAGCTAAAAAAAAAAGAGGTTCAGCGTTTCTCTGCCCTCTTCTATTTTCCACTCACAAATCCAATTACTACAGCTTAAAATCGTTTGATGCGGCTTAACACGCGTTTAGCCACATCAGGCATTTTTACAGCTGTAATGCTGCTACTCCAGAATGGCTGTGCCACTTACAGCTCCTAAAGCCTATATGTGCATGGACACATAGAATAACATGGAGGGGCATTTTAAGCTGAAAAAAAAATAAAATAAAAAAAAATGTCTGATGCTGGTAAAAGTGGTAGGAAAACCATCCCGTGTGCATGAGGCCTAAGGGGAGATTTATTAAAACTGGAGCACTTAGCATCTGGTGCAGCTGTGCATGGGAGCCAATCAGCTTCTAATTACAGCTTGTTCAATTAAGCTTTGACAAGAAAAAAAAACTGGAAGCTGATTGGTTTCTAGGCCGACCTGCACCAGATTCTGTATGCGTCAGTTTAGGTAAATCTTCCTCTTATGCCGCGTACACACGGTCGTTTTTTGCGATGAAAAAAAAACGACGTTTTTTAAAACGTCATTTAAATTGATCGTGTGTGGGCAAAACGTCGTTTTTTGTCTTAAAAAAAACGACCAAAAAAAAATTCCAACATGCTTGAATTTTTTGTGTCGTTTTTCAAAACGTCGTTTTTTGTTTCACAAAAAGTCACCGTGTGTAGCAAAAACGTCGTTTAAAACGACGTTTTTCAACCCGCGCATGCCCAGAAGCTAGTTATGAGGCGAGCTTCAATGGAAAAGTGTGGTGAACGTAACCTCGTTTTTTGTGAAAAAAACGATGGTGTGTATGCAACATCGTCTTTGAAAGTGACGTTTCAAAAACGTCGTTTTTTACTTCACAAAAAACGTCGTTTTTTTTCATCGCAAAAAACGACCGTGTGTACGCGGCATTAGAATCACACATACACTATATTACCAAAAGTATTGGGACACCTGTCTTTACACACGCATGAACTTTAATGGCATCCCAGTCTTAGTCCGTAGGTTTCAATATTGAGTTGGCCCCACCCTTTGCAGCTATAACAGCTTCACCTCTTCTGGGAAGGCCGTCCACAAGGCTTAGGAGTGTGTCTATGGGACATAAGTGTGATGGCCAGGTGTCCCCATGATTGCTCATGATATTGGTATGAGATGTTCACCATAGGTGGCATGGCCAGGTGTCCAGTAGACTTTCGTCATGGTGTACTTCTCAATCTGCTCTGTACATTATTATTTTTTTAGCTAACCTTACTTTGTGTTCCAATTTCCAGCTCTTCGCCATGATATTCGCCATGTGTTTGTTTCGAGGCATCCAGTAGAGTGAGGATTTCTGCCATCTGCGCGCCAAACTGGGAGGGTCGCCCAACTCCCCCACCGATTCCATCAAGACCACCATCTTGCTTCAAAGCCTCCACTGCCGGAGACCCTTGCCCTAGCATTGGGTCCTCCAACCGTGACAGTGTTACTGTGAACACTCAAAATTAAGAAAGGACTCCTTGATTTACCAGCCTTCTGCCTCCGACTTAAAGGAGGACCGCATCGTGACGCCATCACTCTGCGGGAAATATTGCAGACTAAGCCTCGTCTGATCAGCGCCACAATTCAAATTTTGTAAATATTAGACTGCCAACACTGGACCAAGCTGCCGGGTCTTTGGGCTTAAGAATTGTCACTAGAGAGTGACAGAGGAGTTCAGGGTAGTAATACGCACTGTATTTTTTTTCAATTTACCAACAGAAACCGTCAGTTCCTATGTCTGTATCGTGTCTAAGAACTAAATAGAATATTCTTTTTTTTTTTCCATGGCATTCTTTTAGGTTTTTGCTTTAACGAAATGATTGTATTGTAGCACAAATGCCGTACTGCTCCTGTAGGTCGATGGTAGGTAATGGTTCCGAGAGACTGCAACTTAAAGCAGAACTTTAGGCAAATGGGTAAAATACACAAGTTGAGTTGAGTGGCATCTTGATAAGTTGGCAAGTGATTTGTAATTATGCTCAACCAGGGGCCACCATTGGTGGTCATGGGGTCCTGTACAGCTCATCTGACCCCAATTCCCCCACTGCCAATTTCCCAACCACATCACTCTACTCACTTGCCCCTCTCCTGGCCACAACTATGTCCTAGATACTTCTTCCCCCAAAACACATAGGGGTGTAATTATATATATATTCTTTTTTTTTTTTTAATGCTATTCATCCTTTGGGGGTCATATGGATCTGCTTTCTTTCTAAGCCCCTATCCATGCTGACCCATTGGGCCCCTGGTGCGGGATTACTTCCTGTACCCACCCCCCCCACCCCATCAGCATCTCCTTGTTCAGTCATTCCTGTAGTTTAGACACCACATAGCACAAGCCAGACAGGTGACACCAGTATTTCCTGGTTCAGTTTGAAGCTACTGGTATCACCTCTGTGCCTTCAGCCCACTCAGTATCCAATGAGTGATCAGTGTTGCATTGCTAAATCATTGTCCAATTAACTCGCTTGTGACGCAGGAAGCAGTAAAGCTGAACCAGGAAATGTGGATCATAAAAATGGCAGAACAGAATTGCAAACTGTGTAGCACTTAACGATCTAAAGCAAATGATACACCAAGCAGCCTATTCTTGGCAGCAGCCTGGGATTCCCAACATACTCTGCCTTGCCTAACCTTTCCCCATCCAGGCAGCAGCCTAGGATTTCAGACTGACCATGCCTTGACCAACCTTTCAAGACCCAGGCAGCAGCATGGCATTCCCAACAAACTGCCTTTCTCCATCCAGACAGCAGCCTGGGATTCCTAATGGACTTTGCCTTGCCCAACCTTTCCCTATCTAGGCAGCAGCCTGGGATTCCTAATATACCATGCCTTGACCAACCTTTCCCCCACCCAGGCAGTTTCACAAGTCCTAGCTGAAAGAAACCATGTACGTTATCTTTGCTGGCCTCAGCTCAATTTGACTGCCCACCACTATACAGGAGGAATGTAAACAACCAAAAGGGCATTCCTTATGAATGGCTAAAGAATAGAATTCCATTAAATCAGGGGTCTTTCTGAACCAAGGGCCATTTTAGACTGCTTAGACATTATAGGGGCTGTACTGTGCCCAGGGGGAGGAAAAAGAGCCCCGCCGTCGGTGTAAGGGGGGAGGAAAAAGAGCCCCGCCGTCGGTGTAAGGGGGGAGGAAAAAGAGCCCCGCCGTCGGTGTAAGGGGGGAGGAAAAAGAGCCCCGCCGTCGGTGTAAGGGGGGAGGAAAAAGAGCCCCGCCGTCGGTGTAAGGGGGGAGGAAAAAGAGCCCCGCCGTCGGTGTAAGGGGGGAGGAAAAAGAGCCCCGCCGTCGGTGTAAGGGGGGAGGAAAAAGAGCCCCGCCGTCGGTGTACGGGGGGAGGAAAAAGAGCCCCGCCGTCGGTGTAAGGGGGGAGGAAAAAGAGCCCCGCCGTCGGTGTAAGGGGGGGGGAGGAAAAAGAGCCCCGCCGTCGGTGTAAGGGGGGGGGAGGAAAAAGAGCCCCGCCGTCGGTGTAAGGGGGGGGAGGAAAAAGAGCCCCGCCGTCGGTGTAAGGGGGGGAGGAAAAAGAGCCCCGCCGTCGGTGTAAGGGGGGGGGGGAGGAGCCCCGCCGTCGGTGTAAGGGGGGGGGGAAAGAGCCCCGCCGTCGGTGTAAGGGGGGGGGGGAAAGAGCCCCGCCGTCGGTGTAAGGGGGGGGGGGAAAGAGCCCCGCCGTCGGTGTAAGGGGGGGGGGAAAGAGCCCCGCCGTCGGTGTAAGGGGGGGGGGGGGGGGGAAGAGCCCCGCCGTCGGTGTAAGGGGGGGGGGGGGGAAAGAGCCCCGCCGTCGGTGTAAGGGGGAGGAATATTAACTTAAAGAGGAACTGCAGTCTGCTCACATAATTCGTAATAAAAACATCCTTGCTATTCTGAAGCTTCCCTCCAACCACTTTGCATATTATTTTATATATACTGTGATTCTGTAAGTGCCAAATACACTCCAGAAATCTCCATCCACTGAGTCTGGCTGCAGCCATTTTAACTGTGGGCAGCTGAAGCTCCTGCCTGTTCACTTCCTAGATTTACACTGACACACCTCCAGCCCTGCAGCACTCATTGGCCCTCTTATGACTCATCCTCCCTCCCTCCCTTCCTGGCAAACTCTCAGGAGAGAGTGCTGTACATGATGTCATAAGCCTAGGCTAATGACCAGACAGGAAACAGGAACTGGGCTGTATAAGGGATTTACTGGCAGAAAATAAAATGTTTTCCTATCCAAAGTTAAAACAACAACAAGGGCAGAAGATTTAATAGATGGAAAGTTAAAAAGAAAAAAAAAATGACTGAAGTTCCACTTTAAGGGCTGGATAAGGATCAGCAAAGGGCTGCAGTTTGGAGACCACTGCTTTTAAATAAAAACTACAGCATGCTTTAGCAACCAATCAGATGCTGGGTTTTATTTTACAATCTCCCTAATTGGTCACTCTGATTAGCAGTCTAGTTTGGAGCATTTTGGCTTTGTGGTCACACCAGCGTTCATTCCATATTGACTAAAAATATTCATTAATACAGAGGAGCCACATCAGTAGAGACTCTACAATTTTAACATTTCAAGATGCAGATTGTGCCAATTTTCAGTTGTTCAAAAAAAAAAAAAAAAAAAAAAACGACCAAGTGGTCCATCCATCTATAAAGGCCAAGTGGTCCATCCATCTATACAGGCCAAGTGGTCCATCCATCTATAAAGGCCAAGTGGTCCATCCATCTATAAAGGCCAAGTGTGGTAAGCCATACCGACCTATTACTGATCACCACTGGCTGTAACAAAACGTGCGACTGGTTACTAGGGGTTACCGCGATTCCGCTGCATCAAATAACTCCTTGATGCCATGTGGTGATAAATTAGCTCGCCCCGTAATGCGAAGGGCTTATTATTATTCATTCCTTAATGGCAAATTGAGGTCTTGTGTGGGGCGGGTTATGCTGACAACTCCCCCCCCCCCCCCCCCCTCCAGGTTTTACTTTACTTAGAGCCGGGTTTGACCGTTTCATCAACCAGGAAGCCAAATCCTCCCCAATCACAACAGTTGGCGAGACCAAAGGTGTCACCAATCTCCACCAATCAGAGCACAACGGACACACCCAGAGTATGTAGAAGAACAAGGAAACAGTTTATGAAGTTGACTACTTTTTAAGGATTTCACTGCGAGCCGCACGGCCAGGGCCGTTTGAATTTTTTTTCCCCCCCGGAGTTGATTTTTCATGAAATGCTAAGATGTCCTTATAAAGGAGAATGTCAAAGTGCCAAAAAATCCAACCAAGTGCTTCAATAAATGTCACAATTTAAATATACGCCATACATCTCTCTGATGTACTTTATTGAAATTTTGCACTTGACATCTGGGAGATCTATGAAGTATATTGTGATATTTATTGAAGCACATTATTGGATTTTATTTATTTTTTGCTTTTTTTTGGCATTTATACCATCTAAGTTTTAGCATTTCATTGATGCATTCTAGAACACAGAATATATATATATATATATATATATATATATATATTCTGTGTTCTAGAATATATATATATTCTGTGTTCTAGAATATATATATATTCTGTGTTCTAGAATATATATATTAGTATTTATTGGCGTATAACACTCACTTTTTTACCCTGAAAATAAAGGGTAAATTGTGCCTGCGTGTTATACGCAGGGGCTGTGGAATTTTTTTTCCTGAAACTTCCCTCTTAAAGTTAGGGTGCGTGTTATACGCCAATAATTACGGTATATATATATTTGGGGGCTTCGCATCATTTTCTATCAGAAAAAGGAGGTGAGGAATACCAGCATTGGCCCGGTATGGAAGCAAATGGAGAGGAAAACTTCCAAAAGGGACACCTGTTCTGGTGGCCACTAAGGGAGCTTTCCCTTACTTTGGAGGGATTTGCACTTACTTCCTGTTTTGCTACAGAACAGGAAGTGAAGGAAAATCCTCATATGACAAAAGACAGGGGCCCAGATTCACAGAGCAATTACGCCTGTCTAACTGGTGTTAGACAGGAGTAATTTCAAATTTTGCGCGCCGTATCACTAGTTTGAATCCTCAAACCATGATACGGCGGCTTCAGGCTTCGATCTGAGAGGCTTACGTCCTCGTAAGCCTTCGGATCTACACTCCGATATTTTTGCGGCCGCTGGGAGGAGTTTGCGTCGTTTTCATGCGTCGGGATATGCAAATGAGTTTTTACGGCGATCCACGAAGGTACGAGTGTCCCTCGCAATCGCCTACGTCATTTTTTTGGCTACGTAATGTTAGAGGAGCTTTTTGCTGGTCTAACAGTGTGTAACCCATGTACAGTATGGCCGTCGTTCCCGCGTCGATTTGAAAATATATTTTTTTTTAACGTAACTCGTTCGGGAATAGGAATGTACGTAAACGACGCTACTACAACGTGACGTGTTTTCGCGCAATGCACGGCGGGAAATTTGCGAACAGAGCATGCGCAGTTCGATTGCCGCGGGAACGCGCCTATTTTAAATGCTTCACGCCCCCTACTCGCGCAGATGGATTGCGACGGGAGAAATACACTACGCCTCCGTCGTTTACTGGACAAAATCTACCTGGATTCCACGTAGAGCCAGGTAAAAAACGGCGGCGTAGTGTATTTCTGATACTCTACGATAATCTAATTCTGTGTGAATCTGCCCCTAGGTTTTTGCTTTAAGATCACCTGTATAGCAGGGTCCTTCTGTCCACACCTTGGCAAATATTCAAGACAATAGGCTACCGTCTCTTTAAAACAAAACTATTAAATGAAATCACTGACCATTGGATCCCGTCCTGTTCAGTCAAGACAAAAATGTGAGCTGTAAATACAAGGATAGTATTCGAGGTTTTTTTTTGCATTTGTGAATTATATTAGTCCACAGGCACAAGTGCAATTTTATTTAATTGAACCTAACTTTATATTCGACACAACCTTTGCGACCTTCTCTATATTGCTACATTATGGCCAACTTTGCACTAAATTATTGTCGGAAAATTGTTATCTTTGTATTCATTATGCCACCTACTGGTCGGCCTGTAGTACTGCGATCTATGATAACTGGGTATAATGACAATTAATGGGATATATGTCTTGCAATTAAAATACGTTTTAAGAACTTTTTTTTTATTACCTAACATGAATGATCAGAGGATAAGTCCTCTTAAAGGTCTACCTCCATGTCTGCGTATGAATTTTATTTTAAAAAGGGGATCGACAACGTAGGCCTACAGGACGACGGGGTTTAAAGTCCTGGTACTTATCTATAGTAGGACTCTCCCTACCAACAGCATATTAAAAAAGGTCTCCGCAATGGGGCACCACACCAAATACTCAACCCTTCCAACTTCTAATGACTCAGGTCCCGTTCACACTATGGCATTATGGTCCCCAACACCCAACCAGCTCCTGATCCCTTAGGGCTCCATCTCTTATGGCCCCCAACACTTAACCCTTTCAGGTCTTGATCTGTTAGGGCCCATTCACACAATGGCATTATGGCCCCAACACTGAACCCTTTTTCTTCTGATTCCTTAGGGACCCATTCACACTATGGCATTGCAGCCCCAACACTTAACCCTTTCAGGTCTTTACCCCTTAGGGCCCATTCACACTAAAGTATTATGGCCCCCAACACTTAACCCAGGGGTAGGCAACCTCGGACCTCCAGCTGTGGTGAAACTACAAATCCCATAATGCCCCTAGGCATGCTAGAGGGCCGAGGTTGTCTAACCCTGACTTAAACCTTTCGGCTCTCGATTCCTTAGAGCCCATTCACACTATGACATTGTGGCCCCCAACACTTAACCCTTTTACTCCTGATCTTAGGGCCCCATTCACACTATAGCATTGTGGCCCCCAACACTTAACAAAGGGGTAAACAACCTCAGCCCTCCAGCTGTGGTGAAACTACAAATCCTATCATGCCTCTGCCTCTAGAAGTCATGCCTATGATTGTCAGCGTCTTGCAAAGTCTCATGGGTCTTGTAGTTTCAAAACAGCTGGAGGGCCGAGGTTGTCTAACCATGAGTCTTAGACCTTTCAGCTCTTGATCCCTTAGGGGCCCCATTCACACTTTGGCATTGTGGGCCCCAACACTTAACCCTTTCAGCTCCTGAGGGACCACTCAACTGGGAACAGGGAAACCCATCACTCCTGGGGACAGGGAAACCCATCACTCCTGGGGACAGGGAAACCCATCACTCCTGGGGATGAGGCCCACCCATCTCCCTTGGGACAGGAACCCCATCTCCAGACCATGCTCGCTGGCAGGGCTGGCATCAGCCACCCTTGGGTGCAAGGATGGGGCACTAAAATCCGAATCCCCAGCCGCATGCTCTTTCAGGGTCAACTGGCTTTGTATTAGTGAAGCACCCTAAAAGGGAGGTAACATTGTACTGTTATTATTACTATGTTAGGATTATTATATCTTCATTTATTAGCAGGTGAATATGGCCCTCCATACATTCACACACATTGAATCCGGCCCTTAGGTGGAAAAAGGTTGCTGACCCCCTGCCTTAAACTTTACCCTGGCCATAGACAAGATGATTGCGATTCTGTCTCCCCCAGAGTTGAAGTGTTTATTTGTTTAAATGAGGGGGGGGGGGGTCTAATGATAAGCAAACAGGACAACCCCAACACTTAAAGTGGCGGGAAACTTTCAATTGTAAAGCAATCCATTGCAGACCTGAAAAGAAAACCCACAAGCTGCCTTTTGTGCTTAGGATTTCTGAACTCTGTACTATAACTGTGAATATTGTTCTATACTAGTCCCAATCCCCCCGCAGACACAATAGTATGGGATTTCCCATTGACAAGTACCTTGTCCAGCAGCGCCATCTAGTGGACTTCTCTTGAGCTGCAACTCTACCAGAAGAATCCGGATACATTGGAAGGCTGAAAACGTTAATTTTGTATCTGTAAAATGTTTATATGAAATGGGTAAAGCTACATTGTCCTGTGAAAACTTGCTACTTTTTTTCTCTCTTTTGGCAATAGGTGAACAGGACATTTGAGCACTTCTTATTTGTGTAAAAAACTAAATAAAAGAGAACAAAAAAAATAAATAAAATTGTGAAAGTGAAGTAATAAGTTGGTCTGGTGTCTGTTATTTAACCCCTTCCATACAGGGCATTTTCAACCCCATCCTGCCCAGACCAATTTTTAGTTTTCAGCGCTGTTGCACTTTGAATGACAATTGCGCGGTCATGCAACACTGTACCCAAATTAAATAGTTATGTTTTTTTCCCCACACAAATAGAGCTTTCTTTTAGTGGTATTTGATCATCGCTGCTTTTTTTTTTTGCGCTATAAACAAAAGAATAGCGACAATTTAAAAAAAATAAAAAAACACAATATTTTTTACTTTATTTAATACATATCACAATTTTTTTTTTTTTACTTTTCCTCAGTTTAGACCAGTGCTTCTCAAATAGTGGGGCCGCGAGGCTCCGTAAAGGGGGGCTCGTTTTAAAAAATAGAAACAATTTATTAACCCAGGAATTGGATAACAAGCTAATCCCCGTGTTTATGTACATGTGACTGCGCATACTCCTCCCTTTCGAGGAGAACAGACCCGATTGGATAGACATGATGCTCTATCCTGATTGGCCAAACCTGCCGGTGTGACTTTGACCCGGAAATCGGTCCTCTGTACAGAAAAACAAGTTGAACACACATAAAAGGGGACACCGCCGATTCAGCCAAAAAAGGTCAGTGTTCTGATGAATTTACAGTCGTGCGGGGGGCACGAAATGTTTTCTTCTTCCTAGGGGGGGGGGCATGACAGAAAATAATTGAGAAGCACTGGTTTAGACCAATACGTATTCTTCTACATATTTTTGGTAGTAAACAAAAACTCAATCGTAGATTCATTGGTTTGCGCAAAAGTTATAGCGTCTATAAATAGGTGATAGATTTATGGCATTGTTATTTTTTTTTTTTTACTAGTAATGGCGGAGGTCTGCGTTTTTTTTTTTTGTGACCGTGACATTGCGGCGGACATATCGGACACTTATGACAAGTTTTTGGGACCATTCACATTTACACAGCGATTAGTGCTATAAAACTGCACTGATTACTGTGTAAATGTGACTGGCAGGGAAGGGGTTAACACTAGGGGTAAAATGTTCACTAAAGTATGTTCTAACTGTAGGGCGAGGGGGACTTACAGGGGGGAGGAGACCGATGTGTGTTCCTCTGTACTGGGAACACACATTAGTCTCCTCACCGCTGACAGGAGGTGGATCTGTGTGTTTACACACACAGATCCACACTCCTGCCGTGATCAGCGGTAATTGCGGGTGCCCGGCGGCGATCGCGAGTGGTGCCGCGGGTGCGCGCGTGCCCTAGAACGCCGAGAACAAAGGACGTCATGCGATGTCCACTCTCATCGGCGAGGGGTTGCTGCGGCCGTCAAATCCCTATGGCCTGGTAAGAAAGGGGTTAAAGGGGGATTTTACATTTTTTTTTTTTTTTAGAATCATTCTTAGCTCGGTGGATGCAGCATGAGTCCCTTGGCGCCTCTGTACTAAGAACCGAGCGATCAAACACGGCAGATCGCTCGGTTTTCACAGCTCCATGAGCAGAGAGCTGCAGACTGTCAGTCACAACTCTCTGCTCTCCCCCTCCTCGCTCATTGGAGCGCTGAGCTGTAGAGGGGGCAGCCAGCTCTGTCTCAGTGGCTCGCTGAGAAGCTGAGCTGCTTGTCAGCCCGGGGACCTGGCGGATCCAGACTTTGTCAGGATGACACAGCGGTGCCTGGACTGACATTCGTGATGTCAGCAGAGAGCAGACTTCAGCCCGCTCTCTGCTGAAAACGGGTCACAGGAGTGCAAAAATGAATTGCACTCCTGTATTCTTCTAATACACACACTACTTTGTATTAGCAGATAGGATTCCTTTGGGGAAGCTTTGTCTTTTTTTTTCACCATTGGTGGATCCGAGGACTAAATACTCCTCTGATGGAGCCACTTTACAGTGAACTGGGATCTCCATTACCCCTCCTGCGGCCAGAACATGAGTATCTTGGCATCCACTACAACTGCTTCCTGGTGTGATCCGCCCCCTCACCCCCAGAGAGATGCCACTGGATTCAAATGTACTCCCCTGATGGCGGCCCTGCGTGCGGTAAACTTTTCTCAAGGGGGCGTTTTTGCCACCCCGCAAAGTGCCACCCTGGGCCTTGTCAGCATTGGATAGGTGTAGTGAATGACGGGCTTTATTAGGAGATTCATGAAAAAGAGGAAAGAGTGTGTGCAATCTGAGGTGCTTTACACGTATTGGCCAATAAATGTGACTAGGGTGTTCATCACTATACATGCAACTTGATGAAGGATGGAGTGCCTGTCTGAAACTGTGCAGCCCTTGTATTTTTATATGAGTGAAGTAAAAAAACGAGGAACGCGGTTAACAAGCAATTAAAAAAAATATATATAATTCGGACTCGGTTTGTGAGTGTTGTCTTGCAAAACAAGCAGAATTCAAGCTAATGGGGTGTGAGTGGGAGGAATAGTGCCCCATTGTCAGTGGGAGGAATAGTGCCCTGTGTTTGTGTCATTGGGAATAATTGTGCGCCCCATGTTGGGTTAGTGGGAGTAAGCATGCCTTATTGTTGGGGTCAATGTCTGGAATAGTGCCAGCCATTTAAAAGAAAGCAAAGGGCCAAATCCAGCCTCGGGCCGCAGTTTGGAGACCACTGCTTTAAACCATTTCATTTCAAATGGCATACAGAAAAACAAAGGCAAAAGTACAGCCAAGAAAGCTGTCTACACAAAAAATACAATAAAAAAAAAAAAAATCTAAAATAATAACCAACTCCAAGAGAAGTACATAGTAGCTGAATGCATATTTTATTAAGGAAGATACTGAGGTATTAAGTTTTAAAAACACAAAAACCAAAAAGAAATACAACAGTCTTCACAAAAATCACAATATCGTGATGGCAGGAGGAAGGTTTAAAGTGTACCTGTCAGTAACAAACAGTGAAGTCCACGAAGTTATTGGTCCCTTATAGAAGTTTCCACTTTAATAGATGTCCCTTACTGGATTTCGGCCCCTGTATGTAGCATAGAGAGGTCCACACTTAACACAGCCACCTTTGTAAATGGCACGACTCCCATCCCACTACTGCCTACACTGGCAACGTCAAGATTCAGTTGTTTGAATACAAAAAAAAAAAAAAAAAAGAAGAATTTGCATTTTAGGGTCATGCCACGATACCAGATTTTACCAACAGGTGGCAGATGTCAGATCAGTATATGAAAAACTAAGCAGGGGAAAAAAAACTAAAGGGGCTGTAGTAAGTGGGACATCTGTTGCCACAGGAGGGGTCCCAATCAGCTACAGAAAGTTCAGTTTTTCTTAAACCCACCTTTGATGCTACATTTTTACAAAGTCACTGCCTCTGCGGTCTATATGGGACTGAAAGAAATTAAGTCATCTTTATTTCGTTCTTGGTCTGGTAGTAGGAGGTGGTACACCTATATACCCTGAACTGGGAAATTATTACACAAAAGCTGCTACAAAAAGTTACCAAATAAAAGTCTGCCTGGACAGGTGGGATTTAGGGGTTGAGTACCCTGTTGGCTTTTTATAGAAATCAGTGGCGAGCTCTCCCACCATATTTTTGAAGTCCCACTTGCGGTAACTGCGTTACCTGCATTAAATTGAATGGCACCAAGCGCATATCGCCAATTGACGAGCATAGCCTGCTGCCAAAATATAGTGCATATGCCAGTCATTGATCGCGCCCTGCATACTGGGATGTTCAAGGTGTGTTAAGGTACCTTTCAGAATGAGCGCCAGCACATTTAAATGCATGTTGCGGTAAACTATGCATTACTGCAATGCTATACTATGAACGGGAACTCATTCTTTTGCTATATTCTCCATAATAAAGTAATAACTTGGATTGCGAGCATAATCTGTTCCAGAAGCATGGTTGTAATCCAAAGCACTCATATCAAAGCAGGTTTCCCCATAGGAATCATTGGAAACTCAGATAATTTGTTCCACAGTGACTGCTGGTGTATGCAGTACTGTATGTGGCCAGAGGTGCAGGGGCGCCAGTGTATGCAGTACCGCATGTGGCTAGAGGAAACACTCAGGAATGGAGGCAGTGATCTCAAACAAACAAAGTCTCTGAAAAACCTATGCCATTGGCAAATTTAAAATGGTCCTGAATTATATTTTAAATTTAAACAAGGTTAACGTCCTGTGTAAGAGAAGAGGCCACAAGAACCTTGATATAACCTTTGTGCCCCTTTCTGGTTTAGTTTCATTTTGTTACAAGGATCTACCTTTGTCTGATTTCTTGGTCAAGCTCTGCCGACACGTCCCAGCATCCAATGAGTCTGCCTAAGTGCACTCTCATTGAACAGGTGCTACAAAAGTCGGGTCCCAGTAACAAAGTGAGTTTAATTCACAGAGGTGCACATCATTAGAACCCGACGCACGAACAGGCTTCAAAAGGTTGGGCTAGGGGCGCAGTGAGCCCACCCACTTGTGACATTAGCAAATCAATAGTGGTTATTGCCTTCTCCCGGCAAATCAGGACAGGAGGCAGGTGTTAAGACTGGATTGGCGTGAGAGGAGACGCCGAGTCCTGGATAGGGTAAGTGCAGAACTGGCAGGGAGGTTTGCTTGCTTCGCCACCCCCCAAAAAAAAAAAAATGGACCAGAAAGAAAATTGAGAAAGAACGCTTGGGTGTGAATCCAGCTTTAGAAATAAATCCTCTGCCTAAGACAGTGGTGGCTGGCCACTGGCACTTAGGCAGAGGATTTATTTCTAAGGCTGAATTCACACCCAAGCATTCTTTCTCAATGCCTGCAACAAGATGGATGGTGCAAGGATAAAGCTGTCATGGTGTCACATGCAGTGCCATTTGGGGATGTGGCTTTTCTCTATTTAAAGTATTATGTTTATTTCAAATGAAAGCAGGATGAATGGCGCAATATATACAGGGCACTAGGGTACAAGCCAGGAAGGCAATGGCAGCATTGCCACTTGGCATGGATATTCTTCAGCTTGGGAGTTTAAGCTTTTTTTTAAAAATAAAATAAAGTTTCATTATTTTGTGGGACTGCACTGTAAATGCCCTTTAGGCACCATTGACTCAATGTCAGGCGTTACATTTATGCACATTGTCTACACGCATAGGAAAGTCCATTCATTTGGACGGGCTGCCCTATGCCTGGCAAATTGGCTCATGCACCTTGTTTGAGTCTCAAATTGAATCAGCTAAATATATTCTAGGTACAAACAGTATGCAAAGTCTTGCAGTTTGTTTTCTTAAAAAAAAAAAAAAAAAAACACATCCAACCCAGAATAGAAAAGCCTGTCCCCTGCCAGCATGCTGCAGAGAACCCTTGATCTCGTGGAGGAAAAGAGCCTCTTTGCAGAGAGGTCCATCACGCTTCCTGCCGAGTCAGAGCTATCCTCTCCAATCAGCAGGAAGTATGAGTTTTGCCAAACACAGAATTATAGACCACTGCAGAGACAACTCTGCTTCCCCACAGAGAGAAAATGGCTTTTCTCTGCAGGGGACGGGCTTTTATGTCAGGTTGTGGCTTATTGAGAAAGAAAACTGTAGGATTTTACCGACTGCCCAATGCATAAGTGTGGCAGAAGGGCAGGCCTTAAAGGGGTTGTAAAGGTACACGTTTTTTTTACCTTAATGCATCCTATGCATTAAGGTAAAAAAACATCTCACAGCACCGCCCCCCCCGAGCCCCCGTTGTACTTACCTGACCGTTCGAATCTCCCGGGCGCGTCCACGTCGTCCTCTTCGGTTCCCAGCCTGGCCGTTGATTGGCTAGGCTGGGCGGATTGATAGCAGCGCAGCCATTGGCTAGCGCTGCTGTCAATCAGAGCGGATGACGCGGCGCGCCGGGGGCGGAGCCGAGTAATACAGTCAGCGGCTATGGCCGCCGCTGTATCACGGGAGCGCGCTCGCAAAAGCTTTCCTCCATGCGAGCGCCCTCGCATGAAGAGGGAAAGCTTTTGCGAGGAGGAGCCCAGACAGCCGCCGAGGGACCCCAGAAGACAGGTTTCCGGGCCACTCTGTGCAAAACGAACTGCACAGTGGAGGTAAGTATAACATGTTTGTTATTTTTTTTTTTTTAAAAAGCCCTGACTTTAGTGTCCCTTTAAAGGGGTAGTTCCCCCAAAAACCTTTTTTTTAACATTGATTGAGGCTCGTTTTGTCAAGGGGAATCGGGTGTTTTTTTTTTAGAAACGAAGCAGTACTTACCGTTTTAGAGATGCATCGTCTCCGACGCTTCCGGGTATGGTCTCCGGGTCTGGGCGTTCCTATTTGATTGACAGGCTTCCGACGGTCGGATACATCGCGTCACGATTTTCCGAAAGTAGCCGGACGGTGCGCAGGCGCAGTATAGAGCCGCACCGGCGCTCGGCTTCTTTCGGCTACTAGTGACGCGATGTATGCGACCGTCGGAAGCCTGTCGATCAAATAGGCACGCCCAGACGATCATACCCGGAAGCGACGGAGACGATGCATCTCTAAAACGGTAAGTACTGCTTCGTTTCTAAAAAAAAAAAAACACCTGATTCCCCTTGACATAACGAGCCTTAATCAATGTTAAAAAAAGGTTTTTGGGGGAATTACCCCTTTAAGGTCTTAGTGACACATACTCATTGTGCATGGTTGCCACGTGGTGAGAGCGCACTGATCACACTTTCATTGACAACTCCCGGTCACTGTGAACAATTGGGAGCCAGGGGAAGGGACACCCGTATACATGACCCCTGTGACAGTCAATTACAATTGTCACGTGATCAGGAACGCCACCTCCTGTAACTCAGAAGCCCAAAAAGGGCCTACAGGAGGTGTCGGCAAGGGGTACACAATGATGATGCATGTCGATTGTTATAAAGCCAGTGTAAATTGAAGATTCAATGGGACTTTAATGTAATGGGCGTCGTGGTGTGATGGCACCCTAGGCTGTTTTCCCGAGGGGGAATCCAAACCACCACAAACCTGCCCAACATACAAAATAATGAGTTTTAAAAGTCTGTGCTAGATATGGAGTACAAGACAGGTAGTCATGTACATGGTGCATTGTCTTAAAAACAATCACATTTGTCAAGGTGGAGGAATGCTTTAACCAGACTTTGCCGATTGTAAACCTATAGGGAGTTCGGGGGGAAGCGATATGGAACCGGCCTTAATAAATCATGCACAAGCAGAAGTGAGGTCTACAGGGAATTCACGGTATGGTTGTTTTCCTCTCCATATTTCCTGCTCTGCACAATAACATCCTGTCACCCAAATCCGAGTGGAAACTCTTTCCTCCAGGATACAGGAAAAGTGCCTCGTCTGTCAATTCTCTGTGTCATTCCAAAGTGAACACCAGTGCATGTGCATCCATTGGGGGGGGGGTACGACGACAAAAGCAAAAAATTCTCAAGGATACCGATTCTAAACCAATGATCTCATCCAAAGTCAAAGTGTTTCCCTGTAGTACCACAAACCTGGCAAGCGAGGCAGTATTAAGCTGGCAGTTTGCAATGATTTCACGTGCACGTTCCTCAGGCGTTAAGGCAGTGATTTCCTCCAATTCAAGCAAACAATAGCGCTTGCCAAGAATTGTTATCCAGGACATTCTTTTGCTTGTGGAATGTTTAACCCCCGTGGCTGCCAGAGGGGGTACAAGGCACTGCTTTGACAGCCAAAGCGCTAGTGGACTTTCTGATTCAGACGCAAAAGTAGAGTGGCAGTAGAGATCCAAAAGGCAGCACATTTTTCTTTTTACTTTGACTTTGTGATAAAAAAAAAAAAATTAGGGAGGTCAGTGACTGAACAAAAAAAAAAAAAAGATTTTTCCACAACTGTTTGGATAAGAATGGATAAATATCCCAAAAATGTGGAAGCATGCCACAAGTCAACTGGCAACCACAGGGTAGGAACACAAAGGGGGGGGGGGTCAAACAAAGGAAGAATGGGTAAGCTAAAAACATAAGGGGAGATGGGTACTGCGCATGCTGCATGTCAGCCGTGGCAAACGGAACTCGTCTGTCCAATCTATACTACACAGCGGGGCGAACCGTTACATGGCGCAGACAATATCTTGTGGAGGCGTGAGAGCCAAAAAGGCGGAGGCTACAGTTCTTGGTTTCCCTGTTCCAGATTTTGAATTATTACAAACGCCCTTATGGGTTGGTGAGTGTTTTCTGAAAAAAAAAAAAGGAAACGCAATGCCACCCTTCGAAATAACGCAAGTTCATATTTTCTTGGGCCTGCGGCCAACTTGGTAGTAGAAGTAGACACTGACGAGGACGAAGAAGAGGCAACAGCTGAGGAGAATGGCAGCAGCCACGGTGGGAGAGCCACTTTCGATCAGCGTCACTGTAGTAACTGCAAAAGGGAGAAAAAGAGAAAACACTGAGTGGATGTTTTAGAGACATCTTCATGCAGAGCAGTTTAATCTGTCGGGCCTAAAAAAAAAAAAACAGCATTCCTTAAAAGGCCTTCTATCAGAGGCCGATCTTAAAAGGCCCCCAACCCTACCATGGCTGTGAGAGACACAATCCATTTTTTTTATATTTTTACAACATATCCACTGGAGGTTGCAGGACAAAAAAAAAAAAACTGCTGAATAGTGCACCCTCTAGTGCAGCCACTCTCAACCAGGGTTCCTTGGGCTGTAACCCATTGACCTCCTATTTGATGGTGCCTGCATAGTTCCAGGATCAAAGCCACTTGGCAAAATCAACTTTATCTGTAGGGGTGGCATTTTGATCACCACTGTAAAGGTGAGCATTCTTCCTACTTACCAGCAACATGGGGGCATTCTTCCCGCTGACCACCAAAGCAAGGGTCATGCTTCCCAACGACCACCAAAGCAAGGGTCATGCTTCCCAACGACCACCAAAGCAAGGGTCATGCTTCCCAACGACCACCAAAGCAAGGGTCATGCTTCCCAACGACCACCAAAGCAAGGGTCATGCTTCCCAACGACCACCAAAGCAAGGGTCATGCTTCCCAACGACCACCAAAGCAAGGGTCATGCTTCCCAACGACCACCAAAGCAAGGGTCAAGCTTCCCAATGACCACCAAAGCAAGGGTCATTCTTCCCAATGACCACAAAAGTAAGGGTCATGCTTCTCAATGACCACCAATATAAGGAGCAATCTTTCCACTGACCACCACTTTAAGTGACATTTTTCACTGACCACTAATGAATGGGTTTTAGTAAGGGTTACCTCTCCAAGGTAATGGAGAAAGTAGTGGTACAACAGCATCTAGATACCCACAAACTACTCGATCCATTTCAATTGGGTTTCCACCCCGGGCACGGGACAGAAACAGCATGGCTCAAAATATGGGACGACGTTCTCGAGGCCGCAGACGAGGGAGAATCTTCTCTTCTAGTTTTGTTGGACCTAAGCGCAGCTTTCGACACTGTAGACCACAATCTATTACTGACTAGGCTAGCTGAAGTAGCCAGAGTCGCAGAAGGTGATCTATCTTGGTTCTCCTCTTTCCTGGAAAACCGATCACAAATAGTGAAATTGGGACGATTTACTTCTGAAAAACGCACGGTGTCATGTGGAGTCCCTCAAGGATCCCCTCTGTCGCCGGTGCTCTTCAATATCTACCTTCGCCCTCTCTTTGAAATCATCAGTAGGCAAAAATTACTTTATCACTCATATGCAGACGACACGCAACTGTATTTTCGCATCTGCAATAAAAAGGATCATCATCTCAGTCTAGAGACATGCCTCTCTTTGATAGAAAACTGGATGAACAAGAGTTATCTTAAACTCAACAGCGCAAAAACAGAACTCATCATGTTTCACGCCAGTCATAAGAATCAACTTGCAACAACTTGGACACCCCCACCCATTCTGGGCAAAATCATCACCCCTAGCTCCAAAGTCAAAAGTCTCAGGGTCATCTTTGACACCTACATGACAATGGACGCACAAATAGGGTCAGTAGTCAGCGGATCTCACCATCTGCTACGCCTACTATGCAGACTTATTCCTTTTATTCCTAAAGAAGACATGGCAGTCGTGGTGGGAACAACTGTTAATTCCAGACTGGACTATGCCAACGCCCTCTATCTCGGACTCCCAAAGTACCAAATCTCTCGTCTGCAAGTCGTTCAAAATACGGCCGCCAGACTTGTGACTGGGAAAAAAAACATGGGAATCAATCTCACCTTCGCTGAGAACCCTTCACTGGTTGCCAGTAAAAGACAGAATTGCTTTTAAAGCACTCTGTCTGATGCATAAGTGCATCCATGGGAAGGCCCCCCAATATCTTTGCGAAAAAATAAAAGCTCACAATTCCAATCACGTTCTGCGATCCACCAATCAAAATCTACTCCAGATACCGAAAGCCAACTACAAGTCCAAAAGAGATAGAAGATTCGCGGTCCAAGGTCCCAGACTATGGAACGCTTTACCAACCAGCATTCGGTTGGAGGAGAACCACTTGGCCTTCAGAAGAAAGATCAAAACTCATCTCTTTTGATATCAAAGGAGACAGGAACAACGAGCGCCCAGAGGCGATTAAGTTCGCATGTGCTGCGCTATATACATTTTTCACTCACTCACTCACTGTTCCTCAAGGCTCAAACATGACTTCAAGGGTTCCTCTGGGGTAACAAGTTGGAGAAATGCTGCTATAGTGGATTACCAATAGAAACAAATGAAAAATTCCCACAGGCCAACTCCAATAAAACATGTCAGCTACTTTACTTCATTAAAAGTTCTAAGAGCAGACAGTACACGATGATATCTGCTAGTCTGTTCCATACATCCCACTGATCTTACATTTCCCAAATTTTCAGGTGAATTTTGTGAATTTGCTATGTCATGGGGAACAGTGACTTACAGTAACCCCCACCCCCGTTTTCCGCAGGTAAGGAACTCACCAATCAGCTGTATGCTGAGATAACAAGCTTCTGTGAGCAGCGTCCACCGAATGATCACCTTTTCTGACGTGTACATGGAATTCCATAAAATTAATGATATGCCTGAAAAGCAAAGATTTTATTTGATTACTTTCTAAATGAACACCAAAAAAATAAAAATAATTAAAAAGTCACAATAGGGCAGCAATAAGGGGGCGTGACGGACTTTATCCACCAACCAGAAATTAACTGTAAACTAACGTGAATGGAGCTGCGCATGCACATGCCACAGAAAACCGCGAGCAGACAGGTAGGTTTATTTTATTACAGAGGAAGGAGACATTGGAAAATTAAGTGCAAAAAAATTGGCACATTCCAATTGGCCACTGAGGCAGCTTAACACAATGAAGAGCCAATAGGAATGTGCGGAGGCGGGAGCCGACGGCTTCGCCGGTTGAGAGTTAGAGCAAAAGCGGGTGACACTCACTGAACAAGGCCCCTCCATAGAGACGGGTGGAAGTTTTGCTGCTCACTGTGCCTTTGTCAAAGACGGCTTCATACATCTGGTCTGGAAAGGCGAGAGCCTGCAGAGAAAGACAATCAAGGAGACACATCATATAAAGAAGCTCATGTATATATATGCCAGGTAATCTGCAAGTATAAACACTTTTTTCTTCCTCTCCCCCAACCCCCCCCCCCATCTCTTCCTCCCTTCTCCCCCCTCCCATCTGATGGCACAGAGTGGCTGCGTTTGAGGGTATGGCACAGAGTGGCTGCGTTTGAGGGTATGGCACAGAGTGGCTGCCCAGAGTGGCTGCGTTTGAGGGTATGGCACAGAGTGGCTGCGTTTGAGGGTATGGCACAGAGTGGCTCGTTTGAGGGTATGGCTCAGAGTGGCTGCGTTTGAGGGTATGGCACAGAGTGGCTGCGTTTGAGGGTATGGCACAGAGTGGCTGCGTTTGAGGGTATGGCACAGAGTGGCTGCGTTTGAGGGTATGGCACAGAGTGGCTGCGTTTGAGGGTATGGCACAGAGTGGCTGCGTTTGAGGGTATGGCACAGAGTGGCTGCGTTTGAGGGTATGGCACAGAGTGGCTGCGTTTGAGGGTATGGCACAGAGTGGCTGCGTTTGAGGGTATGGCACAGAGTGGCTGCGTTTGAGGGTATGGCACAGAGTGGCTGCGTTTGAGGGTATGGCACAGAGTGGCTGCGTTTGAGGGTATGGCACAGAGTGGCTGCGTTTGAGGGTATGGCACAGAGTGGCTGCGTTTGAGGGTATGGCACAGAGTGGCTGCGTTTGAGGGTATGGCACAGAGTGGCTGCGTTTGAGGGTATGGCACAGAGTGGCTGCGTTTGAGGGTATGGCACAGAGTGGCTGCGTTTGAGGGTATGGCACAGAGTGGCTGCGTTTGAGGGTATGGCACAGAGTGGCTGCGTTTGAGGGTATGGCACAGAGTGGCTGCGTTTGAGGGTATGGCACAGAGTGGCTGCGTTTGAGGGTATGGCACAGAGTGGCTGCGTTTGAGGGTATGGCACAGAGTGGCTGCGTTTGAGGGTATGGCACAGAGTGGCTGCGTTTGAGGGTATGGCACAGAGTGGCTGCGTTTGAGGGTATGGCACAGAGTGGCTGCGTTTGAGGGTATGGCACAGAGTGGCTGCGTTTGAGGGTATGGCACAGAGTGGCTGCGTTTGAGGGTATGGCACAGAGTGGCTGCGTTTGAGGGTATGGCACAGAGTGGCTGCGTTTGAGGGTATGGCACAGAGTGGCTGCGTTTGAGGGTATGGCACAGAGTGGCTGCGTTTGAGGGTATGGCACAGAGTGGCTGCGTTTGAGGGTATGGCACAGAGTGGCTGCGTTTGAGGGTATGGCACAGAGTGGCTGCGTTTGAGGGTATGGCACAGAGTGGCTGCGTTTGAGGGTATGGCACAGAGTGGCTGCGTTTGAGGGTATGGCACAGAGTGGCTGCGTTTGAGGGTATGGCACAGAGTGGCTGCGTTTGAGGGTATGGCACAGAGTGGCTGCGTTTGAGGGTATGGCACAGAGTGGCTGCGTTTGAGGGTATGGCACAGAGTGGCTGCGTTTGAGGGTATGGCACAGAGTGGCTGCGTTTGAGGGTATGGCACAGAGTGGCTGCGTTTGAGGGTATGGCACAGAGTGGCTGCGTTTGAGGGTATGGCACAGAGTGGCTGCGTTTGAGGGTATGGCACAGAGTGGCTGCGTTTGAGGGTATGGCACAGAGTGGCTGCGTTTGAGGGTATGGCACAGAGTGGCTGCGTTTGAGGGTATGGCACAGAGTGGCTGCGTTTGAGGGTATGGCACAGAGTGGCTGCGTTTGAGGGTATGGCACAGAGTGGCTGCGTTTGAGGGTATGGCACAGAGTGGCTGCGTTTGAGGGTATGGCACAGAGTGGCTGCGTTTGAGGGTATGGCACAGTGGCTGCGTTTGAGGGTATGGCACAGTGGCTGCGTTTGAGGGTATGGCACAGTGGCTGCGTTTGAGGGTATGGCACAGTGGCTGCTTTTGAGGGTATGGCACAGTTGCTGCGTTTGAGGGTATGGCACAGAGTTGCTGCGTTTGAGGGTATGGCACAGAGTTGCTGCGTTTGAGGGTATGGCACAGAGTGGCTGCGTTTGTTTCCCCCCCCCCCCCCGTTTGTGCCCCCCCAAAATTTTGAGCACCAGCTGCCACTGGGCCAGGCCCCGGAGCGGCAGTGGGTGCAGGGGGCAGTGCCTGTTGTAACACACAGCGGGAGACTGCTGGGTCACTGAGCTCACTGTGAAAAGTTTGGGCGCGCTGTGATAAAAGTCCCACCCTCCTCCTAGACCAGCTTGTGTGATATAATGGTGAGGGGGGGGCCCCCCCAATATGATGGTGAGGGGGGCCATATGATGGTAAGGGGGTCCCCCAATATGATGGTAAGGGGGGCCCCCAATATGATGGTGAGGGGGCCCCCAATATGATGGTGAGGGGGGCCCCCAATATGATGGTGAGGGGGGGCCCCCAATATGATGGTGAGGGGGGGCCCCCCAATATGATGGTGAGGGGGGGCCCCCAATATGATGGTGAGGGGGGCCAATATGAGGGCACAGTAAGGCGGCAGTGATGGTGAGACTGCAATGAGGGCATGGTGAATCGACAATGATGGGCCCAGCAAGGCTGCAATGATGGTGAGGCAGCAATGATGGGCGCGGTGAGGCGGCAATGATGGGCACGGGTTGAAGGACCCGGCCTTGGGGCAGCAAAGGGAGTAAATCCGGGCCTGCTGAACATGGCGTCGATTGCGAGATACTGCGGCGATCTATGCCCAGAAGTGGGAGAAAATACCTGTATTAGACAGGCATCTGCTCCCCTCTGAAAGGTGCCAAATGTGACACCGGAAAGAGGTGGGGGGGTTTACAAAAAGTGGAAATTCCATTTGGGGGTGGAACGCCACTTTAAAAGCATTCAATCAGAAGAGAAACTACCAGAGGAACATTCAACCCCAAAAGAAAATCCCACAGAACAATCAAATTAGTAGAGATCAGAAGTCCACTTTCATTTCAGCCTCAGCCTGCAGTAAAACCTTGGTTTCAGAGTAACTTGGTTTGAGAGCGTTTTGCAAGACAAGCAAAATGTTTTAATAACTTTTGACTTGATATACAAGCAATGTCTTGATATAAGAGTAGCATCATGTCACAACCGAGTATAAAACTGAAGAGAGGAGCTCTAAGTGTAGCAATATGGTTACAGTAGGTGACTGGGATATTGTGTCAATCTCGCTCCCTTTCTCGGCGAGATTGACCACCTACGAGCCCCATCACGAGAGCCAGCGCCGAGCTGGCTTGCCGCGATGGAGACAAAGCCGTCATAGAAGCGACGGGAATCCGACGCGGATTCCCGCCAATTCTACACGTGGGTGGAGTTTGTTATGAATCCTGAACGAGAAATTCCCGCCGCATTTTTAAAGAAAAATCCGGCATGGGTTCCCCCCTCAGGAGCATAACGGGCCCTTAGGTCGGTTATGGGTTGTAAGGAGACCCCCTACGCCGAAAAAACGGCGTGGGGTCCCCCCACAATCCATAACAGACCTGTATCCAAAGCACGCCGGCCGGCTGGTCAGGAAGGGAGTGGGGGCGAGCGAGCGCCCCCCCCCCTCCTGAGCCGTACCGGGCAGCATGCCCTCAACATGGGGGGGGGTCAGGTGCTCTGGGGCAGGGGACGCACTGCGGCCCCCCACCCCAGAGCACCCTGTCCCCATGTTGATGAGGACAGGGCCCCTTCCCGACAACCCTGGCCGTTGGTTGTCGGGGTATGCGGGCGAGAGGCTTATCGGAATCTGGAAGCCCCCTTTAATAAGGGGGCCCCCAGATACCGGCCCCCCACCCTAAGTGAATGAGTATGGGGTACATTGTACCCCTACCCATTCACCTGCAAATACAAAGTGTAAACACAAATAAAACACACAGGGTATTGAAATATTTTATTAGTTGGCCGCCGGGGGGGGGGTGTGTATGATCGCTTTTATAAAAGCGCCCCCCTCCGGCGGGCTTCTGTGGGGGGTGGGTGCCGCCATCTGGTTCTCTTCCGCCGCCGGGGGGCGCTTTGATAAAAGCGCCCACCACCCGGCGGGCTTCTTTCAACGTCTTCGGCGGCGGGGGGGTCTTCTCCCACTCTCCGGGGTCTTCTCCCGCTCTCCCGGGGTCTTCTCCCGCTCTCCCGGGGGTCTTCTCCCGCTCTCCCGGGGGTCTTCTCCCGCTCTCCCGGGGGTCTTCTCCCGGGGGTCTTCTCCCGCTCTCCCGGGGGTCTTCTCCCGCTCTCCCGGGGGTCTTCTTCAGGACTCGCCGCCGCTATCTTCGTGTGTTAGCTCAATTACTAGCGGCGGCGGCCCCCTCTTCTGCGACGTCGGCGTGTTCTTCTTCTTCTGCTGTCCAGATGTTGACGCGACGCATCCTTCCGCTGTTATGCCGGGCGCGCGGCTCGCAGCGAAATATATAGGCCTGTCTTGTGACGTCGCAGTCCCATCATGCTCCGGTAGGTATCACGTGGGTAGGTAGCACGTGGTACCTACCGGAGCATGATGGGACTGCGACGTCACAAGACAGGCCTATATATTTCGCTGCGAGCCGCGCGCCCGGCATAACAGCGGAAGGATGCGTCGCGTCAACATCTGGACAGCAGAAGAAGAAGAAGACGCCGACGTCGCAGAAGAGGGGGCCGCCGCCGCTAGTAATTGAGCTAACACACGAAGATAGCGGCGGCGAGTCCTGAAGAAGAAGACCCCCGGAGAGCGGAGAAGACCCCCGGAGAGCGGGAGAAGACCCCGGAGAGTGGGAGAAGACCCCCGGAGAGCGGGAGAAGACCCCGGAGAGTGGGAGAAGACCCCCCCGCCGCCGAAGACGTCGAAAGAAGCCCGCCGGGTGGTGGGCGCTTTTATCAAAGCGCCCCCCGGCGGCGGAAGAGAACCAGACGGCGGCACCCACCCCCCACAGAAGCCCGCCGGAGGGGGGCGCTTTTATAAAAGCGATCATACACCCCCCCCCCCCCCGGCGGCCAACTAATAAAATATTTCAATACCCTGTGTGTTTTATTTGTGTTTACACTTTGTATTTGCAGGTGAATGGGTAGGGGTACAATGTACCCCATACTCATTCACTTAGGGTGGGGGGCCGGTATCTGGGGGCCCCCTTATTAAAGGGGGCTTCCAGATTCCGATAAGCCTCCCGCCCGCATACCCCGACAACCAACGGCCAGGGTTGTCGGGAAGGGGCCCTGTCCTCATCAACATGGGGACAGGGTGCTCTGGGGTGGGGGGCCGCAGTGCGCCCCCTGCCCCAGAGCACCTGACCCCCCCATGTTGAGGGCATGCTGCCCGGTACGGCTCAGGAGGGGGGCGCTCGCTCGCCCCCACTCCCTTCCTGACCGGCCGGCCGGTGTGCTTTGGATACGGGTCTGTTATGGATTGTGGGGGGACCCCCACGCCGTTTTTTCGGCGTAGGGGGTCTCCTTACAACCCATAACCGACCTAAGGGCCCGTTATGCTCCTGAGGGGGGAACCCATGCCGGATTTTTCTTTAAAAATCCGGCGGGGATTTCTCGTTCAGGATTCATAACAAACTCCGCCCACGTGTAGAATTGGCGGGAATCCGCGTCGGATCCCCGTCGCTTCTATGACGCGCTCGCTGGAATGTGCTTTTACTATTCCAGCGAGTGCGAGATATCGGCAGCCTGTCGCCGAGATTCAGCGCGATGCTGGCGTGCTGAAAACACATTCTCGGCGGCAGGCACTGTACATTTAATGAAGTTACAACATTTAGCAACTTATTGCTACACTTAGAGGCGCCTCTCTTCTCTTATATCCTGTAAAAAATAAATAAAAATGCTTTGATATACAAGTGCTTTGGATTACAAACATGTTTCTGTAACGAAATATGCTCACAATCCAAGGTTTTACTGTGGAACGGCAGCAGCCGGCAACAATACATACAGATTCATGCAATGCATGAATCTCTATGTACTGCGTCAGTGGCGCTGCGAGAGCCAGAAGTGGCGGCGCTCCGGCGCCCCCTATACACGCACCCCACTGCTGTATAACATTTTTTTTCCTTAACTTTCCTTTTTCCCAAACTTAATATACGTCCCATGGGGGGGGGGGGGGGGGGGGGGGTAATGTTCACCTTCTCTTCTCCTTCTAGAGTCCATAAAGCTCCAAATAATCTATTTCACACCAGGAGGCGCACAAGAACCACTTGACATGTTCCGTTGACTAGTGGAAGAAGTGGCTTGACTGCCCATTATCAAAAGGATTCAGCTGGGAAGCTCTGATTACTCTCTCCTGGTACAGTTGTGTCAAATCGCTTTACTGTAACGCTGTTACCATCTAAAAAAGCAATAATAACACTAGGCGAGAAAAACTGCTGTTTTGGAACCGTTAAAGTAGAAGTTACAGCGAGTATAGAAAAGAATCACCCCCCCCCCCCCCCCTTAACCACTTAAGACCCGGACCTTTAGGCAGCTAAAAGACCCAGCCAGGTTTTGTGATTCGGCACTGCGCCGCTTTAAAAGACAATTGCGCGGTCGTACGATGTGGGTCGTACAAATTTGACGCCTTTTTTCCCCCCACAAATTTGATCACCTCTGCGGTTTTTATTTTTTGCGCTATAAACAAAAATAGAGCGACAATTTTGAAAAAAAATTAAATTTTTAACTTTTTGCTACAATATCCCCAAAATTATATAAAACAATATATTTTTCCTCAGTTTAGGCCGATACGTATTCTTCTACATATTTTTGGTAAAAAAAAAAAAAAAAATAATAATACAGGAGAGTCAGGATGCTCTCTACGTTGCAGATAGAGAAAGAAGCTGTGTGTTAGTGGGCGTCCTGACTCTCCTGTAGTCCAAGGGAGGGGACGAGCACGACACTCCACACCAGGGAGAAAGCCTTGCATTACGGTGTGTAGTTACAGACAGAAGAACAGGAAGTGAGGATTTCTCAGAAGAAATAGGACATTTAAAAGCAAAATGGAATGATGAGGTAAGGGAAGGAGGACTGCACTAAGGTAAAGAGAGCTATTTAGGGGGGGGATTCCTTTACAACCCCTTTAAAGAACTCTAATTTTACCCTTCTATCCACCAATCAGCCCTCTCCATACTCCGGCTACCTGAATATCTGAATATCAGGCCACGCTTTACTGACTTATTTTGACAAAAGAAAAAAAAAATCCCCAGGAGAAGTCATTTGAAGATAAGTTCTGTAGCAATTGGTTGCCGGCTGCTAAATACTTTCAACCAATTGTGAACAAAATGACCCCGAACTGTATTTAATAAATAAACAGTAATTGACCGAATTTTTTTTTTCTTGTGTTTTTTTCCTTTCTTCTTCAGGCAATGCAAAAAAAAGATGTTATTGGTGTGAAATTCAAATGACATACCGACAAGACCGTGTTAATCTAACCTGCCCGCATCCCTGAGGTTTAAAAAACAAAAAGGAGAGTTAAAAAGGAAAAAAAACATTTTGTTTGCGAGTGGCAGAAGTGGTGGATGGGTTTCCATGACGACAGCGTGGTGATTGACAGCCAGGTGCTGGGTAGCGCAGGAAATGTAGATTGCAAATGTTTTTCTCTTATAAGAGGAATGTGCACATTGTGAGCCGCGGGGAGGCGACGACATTGTATCGTTATCAGGGCCGCAAAAACAATTCCTGCCCATTAGAAGGAATAATGGGCCCCATACCGGCTCATTACATTAATGTTATAATAAACAGATTACAGATCGCTTTGTATAAAACAACATTCAGGAGTTTTAGGCGATCAACAGAAATTAATAAAATGGGGACCCGCATGGATAGAAATATGGGGGCCCCGCTGTATTAATAGCTTTAAACACGGAGATAATGGGCCTAAACTTTTTTTTTTTACTTACTAAATCACTGGAATAATCATGCAGCCAGTGAAGTCTGAACTTCTGCCGGCATCCACATTCCCAAATCAAGCAATGCCACCAGGATCAGGAGGAGAACCCCACATGGTCCAACTCATCCCTCTGATTTGCTGTAATACAGCTCCAAGTTCCAGAAAACAGGGAGATCAGATTACACAGTCTGCAGAGGTAGCAGGGAGATCAGATTACACACATTACACACAGACGACCGCCCCGCACCCTCTGCCACCTGCGCAAGACGACCGCCCCGCACCCTCTGCCGCCTGCGCAAGACGACCGCCCCGCACCCTCTGCCGCCTGCGCAAGACGACCGCCCCGCACCCTCTGCCGCCTGCGCAAGACGACCGCCCCGCACCCTCTGCGCAAGACGACCGCCCCGCACCCTCTGCCGCCTGCGCAAGACGACCGCCCCGCACCCTCTGCGCAAGACGACCGCCCGCACCCTCTGCCGCCTGCGCAAGACGACCGCCCCGCACCCTCTGCCGCCTGCGCAAGACGATCTCCTTGTTGCTTTTGCGGTCTTTGTAATCGTTTCTCCCTGCTGCCCTTGCAAAGACCGCAAAAGCAGCAAGGAGATCAAATCACAGCTGCAGAGGAAGCAGAAAGCAGAGAGAATAAAATCATGTATGCCGCAGGGGCAGCAGGGGAGATCCGATGGCAGGGGAGATCCGATGGCAGGGGAGATCCGATGGCAGGGGAGATCCGATGGCAGGGGAGATCCGATGGCAGGGGAGATCCGATGGCAGGGGCAGCAGGGGAGATCCGATGGCAGGGGCAGCAGGGGAGATCCGATGGCAGGGGCAGCAGGGGAGATCCGATGGCAGGGGCAGCAGGGGAGATCCGATGGCAGGGGCAGCAGGGGAGATCCGAATGCCAAATAGTGGAAGTCTGCTGGTAGGAGGAATGAGCAGAGTGACAAAATCATTAGGCCCTACCCAGCCCTACTAGAAAGCTGGGGGGCGTGTCGACCACCAAGCCGTTCGGTATGTAAAGCTGGTCACTGGCCGGACCCTGCAGGCAGGTAGAACTGCTTGGATCGCAGGATTGGCTGGCTGAGCTGAATTACAGAGACTTTTGTAGATGAGGGCCCCTTAGCGATTTGCCTGGAGTGAAGCGCTAATTAGCAAATTAACTTAATTTTTTTTTTACCTTTGCAGAATTCAAACTGAGCTAATGAGAAGACACATTAGGGGGGGGGGGGGGGGAGAGACGTCGGGATGTAATCAGAGATTAGATTGCACTCAGCCGTGAAAGCAATTGATTAGGTAATGTCATTACTGATGGAAGAATTCACAATTAATCATCTCATTTATCTGCTGGAGAATATATTAACCACTTGCTTATTGGGCACATATGCCCCCATCCTGACCAGGTGAAATTTCAGCTTCCGGCACTGCGTCGCTTTAACTGTCAATTGCGCGGTCGTGCAAAATTGCACCATAAACAAAAAAGAGCGACAATTTTGAAAAAAAAAAAATACAATATGTTTTAGTTGTTGCTATAATAAATAGCCCAATTTTTTTTTTTTTTTTTTTTTTTAAACATTTTTTTTCTCAGTCTAGGCCAATACGTATTCTACATAATTTTGGTAAAAAAAAAAAAAAAAAAAAATCACAATAAGCGACTGGTTTGCGCAAAAGTTATAGCGCCTACAAAATAGGGGACAGAATTATTATTTTTTATTATTTTCTTACTAGTAATGGTGGCAATCTGCGATTTTTATTGGGACTGCGACATTATGGCGGACACATCGGACACTTTTAACACATTTTTGGCACCATTCACATTTATACTGCGATCAGTGCTATAAATATGCACTGATTACTGTATAAATGTGACTATCATTGAAGGGGTTAACACAGTGTTTTAACTGTGGGGGAGGGGGACTGACTGGGGAGGTGATCGATCTGTGTCCCTATGTACAAGGGACACAGATCGGTCTCCTCTCTCCCTGACAGGATGCGGTCTCTGTGTGAGCCGGCAATGAGAGATGATCTCATATGTTTACATTTGAGATCATCTCTCATTGGCCGAACAGATCACGCTGTAAATAGCCACTGTTATTGGCTATTTACCGCGATCTGTGATTGGCTGTGTCCAAGGCAGTTCGTTTTGCACAGAGTGGGCAGGATCCTCCTCTTCTGGGGTCCCACGGCGGCTCTCGCGGCTCCTCCCTGCAATAGCCAACCCCCTCTGTTAAGCTCTCTCCCGAAGGGGCTACTTTGGGGGCGCGCTCCCGTGTCACACACTCTGTGTCCTTAGCCGTCGAGTGTATGACTCGGCCCCGCCTCCTGGCGGCGTCATAGGATTGGATTGACAGCAGTGGGAGCCAATGGCTGCACTGCTATCAATCTATCCAATGAAGAGCCGAAAAGCCGCGGAGAGAAAGATGTGGGATCGCGCCCATAGAAGTTCGGGGCACAGGTAAGTAAAGGGGGGGGGGGGGGGGCGGACACTACAAGGTGTTTTTTTACCTTAATGCATAGGATGCATTAAGGTGAAAAAACACAAAGGTTTACAACCACTTTAACTAATATGTCAGACAAAAAAATATTTTGTTTAAATTTGTTTCTACTACTGCAATTCAGATTTTCGATTCGGAATGAAAGGAGCCGCACCTGTCTACCTGCAATAAATAAATGCATCAGGAATGTAATTATTCAGCTCAAACTAAAAAAAATCATTTGGTGTTTAAATGTAATCTTTGACGTAAATTTTATAAAATTTTCTGTACCCTTGTTCCTTGATTGTATTTACATACGGATGTTCAGAATCTCCCTCTAGTGGCCATCTACATATCACTGCAATCAATGTAGCCTCTCGAATCAGCAGCTGCAGAGATAAAATCTCAGCCACACAGCATGCACTGCATTCAGTCAGTCAGTCAGTCTTGACTGGTAGGTTTTAGCCTCGTATAGATGATGACAATATTGGACGGTCGTCCGTTATTTTTAATAATTTTTTTTTAGGCTTTTTACCTAGATGAAAGTGTTTTTTTTTAGAAGCTCTCCTGCAGAATGCATCAGTTTACATCAGGTATGTCCAAAGTTCGGCCCGCGGGCCAAATGCGCCCCCCCTGGTGATTTGGATATATATAGGGGACAGGGAGGGGGGCAGGATGGGCGCCTTCAGATTACATGCAGGAGAATCTCCTGTTTACTCAGTGGCATCTGAAATGGGAAGTTCCGTCTTCTGGGCTGCTATTGGACGACTGTTCTGTCTATCAGGCTGCATTCATGGCAAAGTTGGGTCTGCATTCATGGCAACGGTGGGTCTGCAGATGGACACCAATTAGGCTGTATTGACCCCCAATTTGCTTCACAGTTCTTTATTTAAAAAAAAATATATTTATATATATATATATATATATATATATATATATATATATATATATATATATATATATATATATATATATATATATATATGGTATATCCAAATAACACACCTAAGCTCATCTCTTCCCCACACACAGCCACAAAGGCAAAATAATTCTTGTTGGGTTGTGCATTAGTGCTCGAACACACTTAGGGCCCTTTCACACGCACGGACCGTTCGTCCGTTTTTTACAAGTCTGTTTACGGACTTGTAATGGTTCCCTATGGGATCGCATCCGCTAACGTCCGCAAAGATCCACATGCGTAAAGCTCCGCTTTTTCGGAAGGAAGAAAACCCTATTTTTCTTCCGTCCGGCGGATCGGATGAATACGTATTCATCCGATTCCACATAGGGGAAAGCGGAGGAAAGACAGGGAGGTCTCTGCACAGTGTGCGGGGACCGTCCTGTCCGCAGACAGCCCCGCGGGGATTACGGATGATCCCCGCTGAGCCGACGGACACACACACACACACACACACACACACAGAGTGGACACAAAAACGGTCCGCTCTGTGTGAAAGGACCCTTAGGCCGCGTACACACGACCAAATAAATCTGCTCAAATTGGTCGGACCGACCGATTTGATCAGATTTGTCTGCTGGCTGTTTTGGTTTGATTGCTGTACACACGATCAAACCAAAATGCACGCCGGCAGACAGCGCACCAGGAAGTAAAACACTTCTGCGCATGTGTCGAATCCATTCGACGCATGTACGGGCAGATATGTCAGACCGTTTCCAGCAGATAGATTTGATTGTGTGTACGCGGCCTAAGACCAAATTGTAATGGTTCAAATATTGTCGGGCAATGTCTCTGAAAAAAGTTTGGACACCTCTGGTTTACATGGATAAGACAAACCACTTAACACAGATGGGGATGTATAAAATGATCCGCTTTTATTAATATATACAAAACCTTTATCCTAAAAGGACCGTTTGCCGTAACCGATTATAAAAGTGTGAGCTGGAGTTTGGCTTTACATTTTTTTAGTGCATTTAAAGCACAAAAAAAAATAAAAATTAAAAAGTCAGCAGCTACAATTACTGTAGCTGCTGACTTTTTTTAATACATGAACACTTACCTGTCGAGGGCGTCCACGATGTCAGCAGCTGAAGCCGATCTGTCCGCTCTCGGGTGCTGCCGCCGCCATCTTCGGTAAGGGAACCAGAAAGTGAAGGCTTGCGGCTTCACTTCCTGGTTTCCTACGGTGCATGCACGAGTTGCGCTGCATGTCCTCACTGGTCCCTGCTGTCTTTTGGAGGCGGTTTGTCTCCCAGAAGACAGCGGGGGAGGACAGAGTAGGCGCCTGAAGTGGCGCAGGTCACCGCGATCACCACGATGATCTATGCCTGGAAGTGGGAGCAAATACCTGTATTAGCCAGGTATCTTCTCCCCCCTCCCCCCAAAAGGTGCCAAATGTGACACCAGTAGGGGGGGGGGGGTTGATTCCTCGCTGCCCCTGGTCGCCGTGCGCTGCCCCTCGCCGCGCACAGCCCCCCACTGCCCCTGGTCGCCGCGCACAGCCCCCCACTGCCCCTGGTCGCCGCCCACAGCCCCCCACTGCCCCTGGTCGCCGCCCACAGCCCCCCACTGCCCCTGGTCGCCGCTGGTGAAATTAGTAAGATTTTGTCTAAGAGGTCCTAGTTGCTTTTGGTTTTAAAGTGGTCAAGAAGGAGGTCTTCTAATTCTGCTAATTTTAGAGATGAAGAAGTAGACGAGGTGATACAGGAGGCATCTTAGAAGGTCAGGAGATGAGAACTCTACACCCACTGATTTTTGCCACAACACGGGGCATTAATGTCCCTTCCCATTCGGTAAAGTAGCAGGTATCAGGAAAAAGGAAGGCAACAGTAACCGAGGTTGGAAAACAGGAACAGACTATTTTTAGCTTCAAGTGTTGTCTGGCCATTCTAAAGCACATCGGCCGCATTCGGCTGCTCACTAGCGCCCTGTATATCATTTTTCTTACAAAACCTGCCCAGACTTTTAAACAACTTGGTGATAACATAAGCATTCCAACTATACCAAACAAAAGAATGGCACACGTTCTATAGCACAAATACGCAGTTAGGGAGCAAAGCGGCCATTCATACCCAAAAACTCTACCTGTTTTTTTTAAAGGGAAGAAAAATTGCCCAGCCAAAAAAAAAAAAAAAAAGCCACCTTAATAAAAGATGAAGAATTGTATTATTAAAAAAAATAATAATGTAAAACAACAGTATCAAATGAACATTACAAACTATAAGACGCTGAGCAGTGGGAGAGGCTGCGAGAGTTGAACACGATATCGGCTCACCAAATTCTCTTATCTACCAAAACCTCAGGAGGCAAAACGGAACCCTGAATATTGAGCTCGTTATAAGCAGGCAAAAATTGAGGCTTAAAATAGGTTGGCTGATCACATTCACGTCATTTAAAAATAAATAATTGGATTAGAGTTAAAATATGAAACAGGGATTGGCTACGAGAAGGTAGAGGAGTTGACCAAAGTGTGAAAAGTGGACCTGTTGTGTCCCCAACAGTTGCGCCTTCCTATCTGCAATGCAGGATGCCCCATGCCAAAGGAACATTAAAGGACACTCCATCTTGCTCATGTAAGAATGATAATGTCGGCTGTGGAGGGGCATGTAGTTGAGATGGAGGACAGGTAAAGTCAGTCCGCAGAGCTCTTCTCCAGAGACCTGCCCTGCATGCGCAAGTTGACTATGACCCTTTTAAATTTAGGTTCTAGGTACACAGCGCCTGAATAGTATACTAGCAATAGTACGCCCATTTACTGAATATAGAACACATCACTATAGTGGTGGAGCTTACATGAGTATGCATCTGTAAATAGATGTTGAGGCATCAGTGCAGTGGCAGCAAGGACAGGCATTGGTGAGTTAAGAGGGTGCATGTAGGAGAGGTGGTGAGAGCAGTGGAGGGAGGATGGTGGTCTGGTGCAGTGGTGAGAAAGGGTGTGCAGGTGTGGATGGAAGAAGGGGGTCAGCTGTGGTGGCGAGAGTGGGTGTGGATGTTAGGTGCGGACAGAGGAGGATGGTGGTCTTCTGCAGTGGTAGGAAAGGGTGTGCAGGTATGGATGGTAGAAGTGTGATGTAGATGGAGGGGGGTCAACTTCAGTGGTGAGAGTGGGTGTGCATGTGTGATGTGGACAGAGGATGGTGGTCTGCTGCAGTGGTAGGAAAGGGTGTACAGGTGTGAATGGAAGAAGGGGTTAGCTGCAGTGACGAGAGTGGGTGCGCATGTGTGGTGTGGGAAGAGGAGGATGGTGGTCTGCTGCAGTGGTAGAAAAGGGTGTGCATGTGTGGTGTGGACAAAGGGGGTCAGCTGCCATGGCGAGTGGACGTGCAGGTGTGGTGTGGACAAAGAGGGTCAGCAGCCATGGTGAATGGACGTGCAGGTGTGGTGCAGATGGGAGGAAGGGGGTCTGCTGCAGTGGTAGGAAAAGGTGTGCAAGTAAGAAGGATCAGCTGTGGTGGTGAGCAGGTGTGGTGTGGATGGAGGAGGAAGGGAGTTAGCTGCAGTGGTAAGAGTGTGTGTGCGCAGGAGTGGTGCAGAAGTAGGAGGAAGGGGGGTCTGCTGCAGTGGTGAGAGTGAGTAAGTGTGGTACAGAAGGAGGAGGAAGTGGGCAGCTGCGGTAGTAAGAGTGGGTGTGCGTGTGTGGTGCAGATAGAGGAGGATGGTGGTCTGTTGCGGTGGCAGGAAAGGGTGTGGATGGAGAAGGAAGAGAGTTGGCTGCAGTGGTGGGTGGGTGTGCAGGCGTGCTGCAGACGGAGGAGGAGGAGGAAAAGGAAGGGGGCAGCTGTGCTGATAAGAGTGGGTGTGCAGGTGTAGTGCAGATTGAGGAAGAAAAGGGTCAGCTACAGTGGTGAGGGCACGTGGGGGAGGGGGTGTGAGGGTGAAGTGGGGAGAAGGTTTCGGGCATAGTGGTGAGAAAGCGACGGTGATATTGGGGGGGTGGCTTGCTGAGGCATGCGTCGGTGCAGTTGCAGCGATTGATAGGCAGGCACTGGTATAGTGATGTGGGAAGTGGGGTCATGTAGAAGAGGTAGTGAGGCCAGGATAGAGGATGGGGTTCAAGTACTCAGAGGAAAGTGGAGGAGAATGGGGTTCAGCTGCAGTGGTGAAGGTGTAGGAGGTAAGGAATAAAGGTGCAGTGATGGGGAGGTTTCAGGCATTGTGATGAAAAAGGGTAGTGCAGAAGGTGGGGGGTGGGGGAGGGTTCTGGGGGCATGCATCGGTGCAAAGGCAGAAATCTTAAGGCTGAAAACCTGGGAAGGAAGAAGATAAAAGCAGAGGAAAAAAATGGTCCAACCACGCCATCCGCCCAAACCCCGATGTACATGGTACGAATGGCTGAACTTCTAATTCAAGGGCTTGGCATACAGCGATGGGAAATGCATACAAAACTCTTCACTGACTTCTTACAGCCCCGGCTGAGTAACTGTTAGAACCCCCGGTGATTCCCGTTACATCACACTCCGCTTGATCAATACACTTACCATGACAGCAATTCCTGTGAACATTAAAGCGGAGAGGAACTGCCATACTCTGAAAAGGGGAAAAAGAGAGAACATCCGTTAGATCACAGCTTTCTACCGGCTGATTAAAAAATAAATAAAGATATTTGCAAAATGCAAGAAATACAGACTCATGTAAAAGAGAACAAGCCTTTAAAAACACATCGGCCCGGATTCACATACCTTGGCGCATATATATGCCGGCGTAGCGCATCTTCTTTACGCTACGCCGGCGCAACGCAGAGAGACAAGCACGGAATTCACAAAGCAAATGCTCCCAACATTGCGCCGGCGTAGCGTATAGTCGTAGGTGTAAGGCAGCGTAAGTCAAAGTAGGTGGAAGTGGGCTGGAAGTGGGCGTGATACATTTAAATGAAGCGTGACCCCATGCAAATGATGGGCTGAGCTTCAGACAAGTACTTAAAATGAACTGCGCATGCATCGTACCTTGGACGCATCCCAGTGCGCATGCTCACAATCCCATCAAAACAACTGCCTAAGATATGTCGAATCACTGCCTACGATGTGACCGTAACCTACGCCCAGCCCTATTCACGTACTACGTAAAACTCAACGGCGTTCGTTCCCTGGTCCATACCTTTGCATGGAGTTGCGCCTCCAATATGGGGAATAACTTTACGCTGGATGTAAACCTTACGCAAATCAATAAACCATGCGCTGGGCGCAAGTACGTTCGTGAATCGGCGCATCTCCCTGATTTGCATCGAAAATCAATGGGAGTGCCAAATGCTTCCAGCGTAACTATGCGCCCACTATACGCCGGCGTAGGCAAGTTATGTTGGTTGGATGAAGTCCATTTTTAGGCGTATCTTAGTTCTGAGGGCACGGCGGACAGATACGACAGCACATATTTACACTTACGCGGCGTTCTCGAGATACGTCGGCGTAAGTGCTTTGTGAATCCGGGCCATAGACAGTATATTAATACATCCCAAGACAACAAACTTAAGCCGTTCGTTTTTGCATCCTGTGATCTGACAGCTCAGAACACCACGGGTAAATAATACATTGTTTACATCAACCCCATTTGCATCTTCACTGCAAACAAGGACCGGGAAGAAATAAAAGCATGAATTCCACTTCTCTGTTTTTAATTCAACGCCTTTAGTTCCAGTGGATGAAATGATCTCTAGAATGCACTGCACTCATGTAATCACTGGAGACCACAGACTGCTGGGAAGCAGACACACTTTGTATTGGTTACAGAAGAGATCAAAACTACGTTGTTTTTTTGTTTTCGTTTAGCAACTTGCCGACCACCTCCTGTAGATATATGTTGGCAGAATGAATTAGCCGCTGGCGGCAAGTGCCCATGGGACCCGCGGACTCTAGGTCAGTTGGTGTCCCGCGATCGTGTCACAGAGCAGCAGAACAGAGAGATTCCTATGTTAACAAGTAATTTCCATGTTCTGCCTAGTGACAGGACATTGATCTACTGCTCCCTGTCATCAGGAGCAGTGATCGATGGTGTGTCACTTGTAGCCCACCCCCCACACAGTTTGAATCACTCCAAGACCCACTTAACCCCTTCCCTGCCAGTGTCATTTACACAGTAATCAGTGCATTTTTATAGCACTGATCACTGTATGAATGCCAATCGTCCCAAAATAGTGTCAAAAGTGTCCGTGTCCGACATGACGCAGTCACAAAAAACAAAACAAAAAAAAAAAGGCTGTTCGCCGCCATTACTAATAATAAAAATGCCATAAACCTATCCCTTATTTTGTAGACACTAGAAGTTTTGCGCAATATATACATACACACTATGCACACACACACACTAATTATATATATATATATAATGTGTGTGTATATAAACACACACACATATATATATTATAGTGTGTATGTATTATAGCAAAAGTAAAAAATATAAAAAAAAAAAAATATAAAAATGGTCGCACTTTTTTGTTTATAGTGCAAAAAATAAAAACCGCAGAAGTGATCAAATGCCACCAAAAGAAACCTCTATTTGTGGAAAAAAAAGGATGTCAATTTTGTTTGGGTACAGCGTCGCACGACCGCGCAATTGTCAGTTAAAGTGATGCTGTGCCAAATCGCAAAAATTGCTCTAGTCAGGAAGGGGGTAAATTCTTGCGGGGCTGAAGTGGTTAGATATAAAATGTGGAAGAAAATCAGTTTCATCCAAGTAACCTTGCCAACAAGTGTAGACGTGTATCCAAAAACACACACTTTCCCCTTAAGGCCTGTTATGATCAAAAACAATGTATAACCTAAAAACTGTAAATACATTCTCTGTGCAAACCAATTCTAAACCTCTATTCAGAAAATGACTATTGATTAATGATTGCCATTACCTCGGATATGTGCTTCACACATCCAAAACAAGTGCAGCGCAATCTATTCTACCGTGCATAAAAATCAATCCATAGTGACGCTTAATTAGCGCTTACAGAAAACACAACACCATAAATAAAAAATGGTGATAATATAGAATTTTGCCGATTAGTCTTCAGATGTATTCTCCACTTCGGCATTCACAGTGCACACATTTTGTGAGTGGTTTTCTTCATGCTTCTTGGTTTTAATAAAGTAAAGTAATTTAAAAAAAAGGTGAAGCACTTTGCTTTTTCATAATGATCTTTTTTTTTTAAAGTCTGTATTTATTCCGACTTAAGACCGTGAACATGATCAGAAAATGTGGAAGAGTGTGCCTCTAGCCCAGGGGTCTTCAAACTTTCTAAACAAAGGGTCAGTTTACTGTATTTCGTAATTAAGGGAGGCCGGACTGTGGCCAGTTGGAGAAAATAAAAAATGTTCTGGGGTCAGTTGGGCCCCGCCATTGGCATCAGTGGGAGCAATCGCGCCCCGTCATTGGCATCAGTGGGAGCAATCGCGCCCCGTCATTGGCATCAGTGGGAGCAATCGCGCCCCGTCAGTGGCATCAGTGGGAGCAATCGCGCCCCGTCATTGGCATCAGTGGGAGCAATCGCGCCCCGTCATTGGCATCAGTGGGAGCAATCGCGCCCCGTCATTGGCATCAGTGGGAGCAATCGCGCCCCGTCATTGGCATCAGTGGGAGCAATCGCGCCCCGTCATTGGCATCAGTGGGAGCAATCGCGCCCCGTCATTGGCATCAGTGGGAGCAATCGCGCCCCGTCATTGGCATCAGTGGGAGGAATAGTGCCCCGCCATTGGCATCAGTGGGAGGAATAGTGCCCCGCCATTGGTATCAGTGGGAGGAATAGTGCCCCGCCATTGGTATCAGTGGGAGGAATAGTGCCCCGCCATTGGTATCAGTGGGAGGAATAGTGCCCCGCCATTGGTATCAGTGGGAGGAATAGTGCCCTGCCATTGGTATCAGCGGGAGGAATAGTGCCCCACCATTGGTATCAGTGGGAGGAATAGTGCCCCACCATTGGTATCAGTGGGAGGAATAGTGCCCCATCATTACCATCAGTGGGAGGCATAGTGCCCCATCATTACCATCAGTGGGAGGCATAGTGCCCCATCATTACCATCAGTGGGAGGCATAGTGCCCCATTGTCTGCGTCAGTGGGGAAAAATTATGCCACACTATTGCAGACAGTGGGAGGAATAAATGCCCCGAGTGTCGATGAAGAATAAGCAAAGGGTCGCATACAGCCCCCCCCAGACCGCAGTTTGGAGATCACTGCTCTAGCTGATCCACATCTCCAAACAGTGGTTTCCTTATGCTCTTGAGTGAAGGAGCCACTTTAGATGCTGACTTTGGGTGTTGTACCAATTTCAACTGAAGAGAAAGTGGAAGTGGATGATACATTTGGGAGATAATATTACTAAGGCCCCTGGAATAGGGAAAAAATATTGCATAGTGACCCATATCGTTCATAGGTCAGTGGATCCAGGTGCGAGCATTAAGCACTGAAAGTTTATAATTGGGCATAGTGAAGCATACATATTCATAAGGTTGTATACATTTATTGTCCATTACATATCTATAAATAAGATTACAGTTTAGACCCCCCAAAAAAAAAAAAAAAAAAAAGTCTTGAGTCACTTAAAAGCAATATATCCATCGACCAGCAGGTGCCACTGTTGGACCTCCTGATAGGCCAGCTTGGTGTGTTTACAGAAGACAAATTTGTCCCGTTTGTTGTAAAAGCCAGCGGGGCTCAGGGGAGTAATTGCTGGAAAAAATCATTTGTGCCAAGATAGTTTACATCATTTTTCTTCAGCAACTTCTGTGAATAGTTTCAAGCCAGGATAACGGGATTGTGCAACATGACATAACCAACTGATTATCTCCTGACATCAGTATCCGTGCCGCTGACTGAGAAACGCACATGCGAAATCTAAAAGGTAATATTAAGCAATATATTTTTCTGCTGATGGCTGACTCGCTACATCCGTTACCACAAACAGATTATTTTTTCCTTATGTGTAATGCTTTGCCCGTTTCACCCAGTAAATGCATACTCCAGTACCAAGTCAGTAAGCATGGGTGTATTCCATGAGAGACGCTCAGGGGTGGCATCTATACAAGCACATCCAACGAGAGACGCTCAGGGGTGGCATCTATACAAGCACATCCAACGAGAGACGCTCAGGGGTGGCATCTATACAAGCACATCCCACGAGAGACACTCAGGGGTGGCATCTATACAAGCACATCCCACGAGAGACACTCAGGGGTGGCATCTATACAAGCACATCCCACAAGAGACGCTCAGGGGTGGCATCTATACAAGCACATCCCACAAGAGACGCTCAGGAGTGGCATCTATACAAGCACATCCCACGAGAGACGCTCAGGGGTGGCATCTCTACAAGCACATCCAACAAGAGACGCTCAGGGGTGGCATCTATACAAGCACATCCCACGAGAGACGCTCAGGGGTGGCATCTATACAAGCACATCCCACAAGAGACGCTCAGGGGTGGCATCTATACAAGCACATCCAACGAGAGACACTCAGGGGTGGCATCTATACAAGCACATCCAACGAGAGACACTCAGGGGTAGCATCTATACAAGCACATCCCACAAGAGACGCTCAGGGGTGGCATCTATACAAGCACATCCCACGAGAAACGCTCAGGGGTGGCATCTATACAAGCACATCCCACGAGAAACGCTCAGGGGTGGCATCTATACAAGAACATCAACGAAAGACGCTCAGGAGTGGCATCTATACAAGCACATCCAACGAGAGACACTCAGGGGTGGCATCTATACAAGCACATCCCACAAGAGACGCTCAGGGGTGGCATCTATACAAGCACATCCCACGAGAGACGCTCAGGGGTGGCATCTATACAAGCACATCCCACGAGAGACGCTCAGGGGTGGCATCTATACAAGCACATCCCACGAGAGACGCTCAGGGGTGGCATCTGTACAAGCACATCCAACAAGAGACGCTCAGGGGTGGCATCTATACAAGCACATCCCACGAGAGACGCTCAGGGGTGGCATCTATACAAGCACATCCCACAAGAGACGCTCAGGGGTGGCATCTATACAAGCACATCCCACGAGAAACGCTCAGGGGTGGCATCTATACAAGCACATCCCACGAGAAACGCTCAGGGGTGGCATCTATACAAGCACATCCCACGAGAAACGCTCAGGGGTGGCATCTATACAAGCACATCCCACAAGAGACGCTCAGGGGTGGCATCTATACAAGCACATCCCACGAGAGACACTCAGGGGTGGCATCTATACAAGCACATCCCACAAGAGACGCTCAGGGGTGGCATCTATACAAGCACATCCCACGAGAGACGCTCAGGGGTGGCATCTATACAAGCACATCCCACGAGAAACGCTCAGGGGTGGCATCTATACAAGAACATCAACGAAAGACGCTCAGGAGTGGCATCTATACAAGCACATCCAACGAGAGACACTCAGGGGTGGCATCTATACAAGCACATCCCACGAGAGACCCTCAGGTTTGGAATCTATACAAGCATGGGCATGTACCATGCTAGATCATCCCTTTTATTTCTGTATGTGGAAGACGGCATTGAAATTATTTTCATATTAAAATAAAATCTAATTACAGTAATACCTCAGATTGCGAGTTAACGAGCGTTTCACAATACAACCTATTTATTTTTTTAACTCCTGTTTGCGAGTGTTGTCTCACAGAAGAAGCAGGATTCAAGCCTCTGCAGTGGCAATAACATGGTGTGTGCAGATTTTTACCAGTCACAGGCTGTGTCACACTCCTGTGTCTTAGAATAAGAGGGAGGTGAAGCCTTCATCAATCTACATGTAATATCCCACCCCCATTGCGTCTAGCTGGCTAGTGGCCATGGGGAGGAGGGAGCGAGTGGGCTGTCATTTACCACTGTGTATACACCCACATGTGTGACTTATTAGTCACATGGGCTGCTCAGATGTTATAAGGAGAAAGCTCAGCATAGAACTCACTGAAAACTGAGCATGTGCAGAGCTGCCAACATTGCTCTGCAAAATTCCTAACTAAACTGGGGACATGGACAGAAGGGGGAGATGGAGACCAGAGTAAGCAAGTTTTTTGCAGAATAAGCATCGCATAGTGGCCGAGTATGAACAGCATGTAATACACCATTTGATAGTTTTTTATGATTCTATACAAAATAGAAAAATGGAAATACTGCGCTGTCAAGATAATTCCAAACAAATACTAATGCTGCAACTTAAAATGTTAGAGATACACACAAAATGAACATAAATAAAGAAAAAACAAGCTGCGCAAATATCATGAGTGTCCACCACTGAGTGGACAATGTCTTGTTTATTTATGATACTATACAAGCATGGGTGTGTACCATGAGAGAAACTCAGGGGTGGAGCTTAGTCAAGCAAGGGTGTGTACTGTGACAGAAGCTCAGCAGTGGATTCTATATAAGCATGAGTGTGTACATGCTAGAAGCTCAGGGGTGGAGTCTATATAGGAAACGCCCACTCCTCCAGACCAACATCCACTCAAGGCATGTTATTTCCATAACTCCTTCCAAGAACCGGCCCACTGCTTGCATCAGAACGAAGGCAAGTCCCATTTAATAGAATCTCCCCAAATCTAACATTACAATACGGAGTCCGATGACTACTTTGACAGGCATTCATGGCGATATGTCATACAGAGAAAAAAAAAAAAAAAAAAAAAAACCCACCTTACCTTAATCCTATAGGCTCTCTTACCGCAAATTTTATTTCATTTCCTAGTACTTGACTGATCTGAAAACAAAGGAGGAGACAATGGTGAGACTCGTACGTACTGCAAACAATAATACAATTTATGAATAGAGAATACATACATACATATACATACACACATACATACACACATATACATACACACACACTGGCCTGTGGAGGGGCAGGCGGTGTCGGGAGCGCTGGCCTGTGGAATTAGGGGGGGGGCGGTGGCGGGAGCACTGGCCTGTGGAAGGGGGGGGGGGGCGGCGGCGGGAGCGCTGGCCTGTGGAAGGGGGGGGGGGCGGCGGCGAGAGCGCTGGCCTGTGGAAGGGGGGGGGGGCGGCGGCGGCGAGAGCGCTGGCCTGTGGAAGGGGGGGGCGGCGGCGGCGGGAGCGCTGGCCTGTGGAAGGGGGGGGCGGCGGGAGCGCTGGCCTGTGGAAGGGGGGGGCGGCGGTGGGAGCGCTGGCCTGTGGAAGGGGGGGGGCGGCGGCGGGAGCGCTGGCCTGTGGAAGGGGGGGGGGGCGGCGGCGGGAGCGGCCGACTCAGGCTCTCAGCTGCTTGCCGAGAGGCTGAGCTGGGTGCTGGTCCAAGCAGGTGGGCGGATCCTGATGTCATTGTCGCGGTCTTGCCTAAACCTGGACTGGCTCTGTGACATCGGCCGATAGCGGGCTTCAGTCTGCTGAAAGCAGGTCACTAGACTTCTGTGATCCACAACGATCACTGGCTGTACTTCTTTGATACATTTGCGCGCTCTCTTTAAAAGGGTCAGGGACTTCCTTTGAGCATTGCTCCCATGTGGGCCCAGCCTGCTTACATGAATGGGCTGCCATACAGCAACCCGTGGAATAGCACAGAACCGCTCGCTCGCTCCGATGGTGTGAAAGAACTCTTACAAGGCAAGAATCTCTCTAGAAAAACAATTAAAAAAAAAAAGATTTCCCTTGAATTGGAATGTCAGATTGGCGAGGATGATCCGCCTCCCCCAACGTTGCTGGGATTGGATCAAACTCCATTGTACATTCCTTCTGTCCTGCAGACATCAAGAACAAGTCACTATGAAGAGCTGAAATATTCCGATGTGCTAAGCTGGAGATTCAGTATAAACACAGAAGATCGATCCCACAACCGCGTCCAATATTCCCCCCCCCCCCCTCCGGAACACAAACTGGAATGGAATCGCAGCGGACCTTTTTATATCACCCGAGATCAAAATCAGGGCAAATATAAAAAAAGGACTCAACTCCACTGAATATGCACATTTTTTTAGATTTATATAAAAAAAAGTGGACCGGACTTCAAATATTTTTTACACGCTCAGATTTATGTTCAATATACAAAGTGAACCCTTAAAATATTCACAGCGCTTCACTTTTTCCACATTTTGTTATGTTACAGCCTTATTCCAAAATGGATTAAATTCATTATTTTTGCTCAAAATTCTACAGACAATCCCCCATAAATGACAATGTGAGAGAAAAGTGTGTTTGAAATCATTGCAAATTTATTAAAGCTAAAGAACGAAAATATCCCATGTACAGATGTATTTACAGGCTCCTCCCATGTAGAGAAGCATCACAGGCTCCTCCCACGTACAGAAGTCTCACAGCCTTTGCTCAATACTTTGATGAAGCTCCTTTGGCAACAATTACAGCCTCCAGTCTTTCTGAGTATGATGCTACAAGTTGGCACACCTATTTTTGGGCAGTTTCTCCCATTCTTCTTTGCAGGACCTCTCAAGCTCCATCAGATTGGATGCACAGCCATTTTCAGATCTCTCTAGAGATGTTCAATCGGGTTTAAGTCTGGGCTCTGACTGGGCCACTCAAGGACATTCAGAGTTGTCCAGTAGCCACTCCTTTGTTATCTTGGCTGTGTGCTTAGGGTCGTTGTTCTGTTGGAAGATAAACTTTTGCCCCAGTCTGAGGTCCAGAGCGCTCTGGAGGAGGTTTTTATCAAGGATGTCTCTGTACATTGCTGCATTCATCTTTCCCTCAATCCTGACTAGTCTCCCAGTTCCTGCCACTGAAAAACATCCCCACAGCATAATGCTGCCACCACCATGCTTCACAGTAGGGATGGTATTGGCCGGGCAATGAGTGGTGCCTGGTTTCTTCGAGACATAATGCTTGCCATTCAGGCCAAAGAGTTCAATCTTTGTTTCAGACCAGAGAATTTTGTTTCACTCGGCCTAAGAGCCCTTCAGGTGTCTTTTGGCAAACTCCAGGTGGGCCGTCATGTGCCTTTTACTGAGGAGTGGCTTACGTCAGCCTTACTGGTGGAGTGCTGCAGAGATGGTTGTTCTTCTGGAAGGTTCTCTCTCCACAGAGAAACACTGGAGCTCTGTCATAGTCACCATCAGGTTCTTGGTCACCTCCCTGACTAAGGTTCTCCTCCCCCAAACGCTGATTTTGGCCGGACGGCCCGCTCTAGGAAGTCCTAGCGATTCCAAACTTCCTCCATTTGTGGATGATGGAGGCCACTGTGCTCATTGGGACCTTTAAGGCTGCAGAGATGTTTCTGTACCCTTCCCCCAATCTGTGCCTCCATACAATCCTGTCTCTGAGGTCTACAGACAATTCCTTGGACTTCCTGGCTTGGTTTGCGATCCGACATGCACAGCTGTGAGACCTTCTATAGACAGGAGTGTGCCTTTCCAAATCATGTCCAATCAACTGAATTTACCACAGGTGGACTCCACTCAAGTTGTAGAAACATCTCAAGGACGATCAGTGGAAACAGGGGGCACCTGAGCTCCATTTTGAGTGTCATAGCAAAGGCTGTGAATAATTATGTACATGGGATTTTAATGTTTTTTATTTTTAATAAACTTGCAAAGATTACAAAACAAAAACTTCTTTCACATTGTCACCATGGGGTATGGTGGTATGGGGTATGGTTTGTAGAGTTTAAAGGAAAATAATGAAATGCTTCCTCCTGCCTGCAGCAGACTGATGACCACATCTAAACCTAGGCAAGGTCACTTTCTTTATTCATGCAGATGTGTAAAGTTAGCAAAATTTTCTAATTTAAAAGTACATTGCAAAGTAATGCAGCAGGCTCAGCCACAGTTCCCTAGCCCTTTATTAAATGAAGGAAGCAATGGCATTTGGAGACATCCAAAATTAAATGGTTTGGCAGTTGCTATGGCTCTGATAAAGCAAATTGGAGTTTTTGCAGTAATAAAAATGTGAAGTTATCTGCAGATGAGATGGAAGGTTATTATTCTGGAAATTAACCTGGACCATCATTTCAAACTTTTTAAAGGTTATTACACATGGGCTGTTGAGATTGTATACATGGGCCTTTCATAACCTTTTTAACCCTTGAAATAACTTTTAGGTTTCAGGGAACCCCTGAGAAAAATTACTATCTGCAACTCACCGAGGTGGATAGTGGCGAAAATGCCCCCTCCCATTGGCGGCCAGGGAGAAGAATGTCCCCTCCCATTGGCAGCCAGGGAGAAGAATGCCCCCCCCTTCCATTGGGGGCCAGGGAGAAGAATGCCCCCCCTTCCATTGGGGGCCAGGGAGAAGAATGCCCCCCCCTTCCATTGGGGGCCAGGGAGAAGAATGCCCCCCCCCTTCCATTGGGGGCCAGGGAGAAGAATGCCCCCCCCTTCCATTGGGGGCCAGGGAGAAGAATGCCCCCCCTTCCATTGGGGGCCAGGGAGAAGAATGCCCCCCCTTCCATTGGGGGCCAGGGAGAAGAATGCCCCCCCCTTCCATTGGGGGCCAGGGAGAAGAATGCCCCCCCTTCCATTGGGGGCCAGGGAGAAGAATGCCCCCCCTTCCATTGGGGGCCAGGGAGAAGAATGCCCCCCCTTCCATTGGGGGCCAGGGAGAAGAATGCCCCCCCTTCCATTGGGGGCCAGGGAGAAGAATGCCCCCCCTTCCATTGGGGGCCAGGGAGAAGAATGCCCCCCCCTTCCATTGGGGGCCAGGGGAGAAGAATGCCCCCCCTTCCATTGGGGGCCAGGGAGAAGAATGCCCCCCCTTCCATTGGGGGCCAGGGAGAAGAATGCCCCCCCCTTCCATTGGGGGCCAGGGAGAAGAATGCCCCCCCCTTCCATTGGGGGCCAGGGAGAAGAATGCCCCCCCTTCCATTGGGGGCCAGGGAGAAGAATGCCCCCCCTTCCATTGGGGGCCAGGGAGAAGAATGCCCCCCCTTCCATTGGGGGCCAGGGAGAAGAATGCCCCCCCTTCCATTGGGGGCCAGGGAGAAGAATGTCCCCCCCAAAGACTTTTGAAGGATGAGGGGTACGCCTGTGCCAGCGTCACTAATGACTCTTGGGTCACCCTGTGCCTCTTTTGGGGATACGGTGACTGAGAAATGATAATTCGTGTTTGCAGGATATCTTGAAATATTACAAGTTGTTGGCTTATTCTGACCCTACCGGTCAATAGTGACTCACTCCTTTCTGTAACATAGGCTGTTGAGGTGTTGAGGCTGGCTCCTGAAAGACATTCCATTGTGTGATGCGAATGACACTGTATGGTGTAAAAAGCCTATTGATGATCAGGTGTGAATAGCTTATTGTCGGAGACAGGACGTCTGACATAGGAATGTGTATTCTGCAGGTGAATCACTTATTGGCAGAGTCAGGACATCTGGGGGAGAATTACCTCAACTGAATGTCATTATCTAAAATAATGTGATTGAATCCCCATTGTGTGATGTGTGTCTTTGATAACTTTAACATGTACCATTAAAGTGGTCATTCATACATTTGAAACCAGAGAGAACGGAGCTTGTCTAATCTTAATTCTGAGGAATGAAATGGATTGTGTCTACATGGATTGGTGGGCTGTCGGATAAGCTGTCTTGGGTTGGTGGAAGATGGTAAATGCTGAGCTACTATTTTTTTCAATCTTCCAGAAAAAAAAAAAATTGAATCCAAGATCACATTTACAGAAGGAACCATTTACCACCTCCAGCATTTTCCTACTATGAGCCCTAGGAATGGAACACCGGACTGACTAGGACACCGTGGTTCATCCACAAAGCTCATCACAGCGCCAGGATAGGACGAAGCAACAAGAAATCATTTCAGAGGCACGTTAATGAATTTTTAATAGTGTAATTGCACGCCTGCCAGGCCACTCAGAAGGAAAGCTGGGGGGGGGGGGGGGGGGATACCGTCCTCTGCAAGCCTTAAGGGGTAAAGGAAGAATGTCATTGACTGAATTAATCCTGACAGCATCTGAAGAGCCTCAGAAAAAAAAAGGAGGCAGCAGGGAGATTAAAGAAAAACTTAACAGGAGATGGCTATCAGAGCAGAAAATACTCATCCAGGAGAAGAGAGACCAGACAAAAGATTGTTCATGGGGGGAGAAAAAAAAACAAACAAGTGGTGATAAGGACAGAACTTATCTAATGTGTAAAAAAAAAAAAAAGAAATCACACATACATATATATATATATATACACACACACACACATATATGTATATATGTATGTGTTATATATATATATATACATACACACACATATAAAAAAGTAGAATTAAAGTGTAATCTGGCCAACACATAAAAGACGCTTTCCCCAACTAGTTCATTCCCCGACTTAGTTGGGGTAGGTGGTACACTTTGGTGGGGGTGGGTCAGCCACGCCTTGTGACCTTTGACTTCTTGGAACCTGCCTTCTGACCTTTCACTTCAGTCCCTGTTCCAATTTCTGAGTCATAGCCGTATTCTTTAATGGGAAACCCTATCATCATAAAACCAACTTTTATTGCAATCCTTTAAATATCAAAACAACCAAAATGACCCCGACAGCTGCAATCACCCCAATCCCCCCCGACAGGTTCAGCAACTATAAAAATTATCGATTTCCAGCCCTCCGTCTGGTGATCCCTGAGACCAAAAAACTAAGATTAAAAAAACGCTCACCAGATGATCAAACCCTTAAATGATTGTCATGTTAGGTAAGTTTATAGGTAATTATATCAATGGCCACCAGGTGTCACACTTCCTCTTTTCATAATATACACCCAATATTCATTTACTTTGCTTCCTCCCATAAATCAAATAGGATGACCCCATAGATCACATATGGTCAGATGTAGCATATCAGGGCGTTCTCCCTTGGTCACCAGACTCTTAGAGGTCGACCGATGGGGGGGGGGGGTTTTTCTCTGGCCGATGCCGATATTTAGAAATTTGGGCGGCCGATGGCCTATATATGATGCCAATCTTTGTGTCAGATTTTTATGTTTTTTGCAGGTGGCACTAGTTGCTACTGATTGGCACTGGCAGGTTTCACACTGAGCGGATTTGTCAGTTTCAGTTATACTATATGTAACTGAATGCAGAGAGAGAGAGACCAGCTGTCAAAATTCAGCGGTGATGCCGATTTCTTAAAAAAGGACAAATATCAGTCGACCTCTACTCTCTCTCCTGAGACACCTTATACCTCCAAAAGAAGTATATGAAGCTTTGCGTAAACAGAGGGTGCTATATAAATCCTGTATATTAATATTAATACAAAAGGCTGTAAAAGAGGCAGCCCCATAGTGTAGCGATACTACTGCTTATAGTTACATAGTTAGTCAGGTTGAAAAAAAAAAAAAAAAGACACAAGTCCATCCGATTCAACCATAAAAGAAGATATACAAGACCGCGCGATCAGTAACAAAGATGGCCGAATCCCCACTTCCAATTTTGACCCAAGGTGCCGACGTGACTACTTTACGCATTTCGTAAGAGGAGGCCGGCAATGGCCACCCACATATTACACTCTTGACAAGTTCTCTTTTAGCCTCAAGCACATAGGTGGAAATCACTTACCTTAGACCTGTGTACTTCTCCATCGTCATCCTCCCCTCCAACACCCAGGATTTTACGAGTCTTCAGCCGACTTACTAGGTCTGTCTGGCTGTGTTTCTTCATTAATGGTGGAGGCGACTTGGAGGACATCGTCACCCTCTCGGTGGCTCTTTTACAGCCCAGCAATCAATCCTAAAATAAAGAAAAAAAAAATATCAGATCAAGTCAAAAGTGTTTTTCCCCCCCTTTTGCAAAGTTGTTACCTTTTGAATGGCGCACCCCAAAACAAAAACAAAAAGTAATAATGCGCTGCCAGCTCATTTGTGAAATTATAAGTTGAACTCTTTGGTGTCTTTAACTACTTCAGTCTCAGGCCAATTTTGACACTTCTCAGATATATGGAGAAATCTACATTCTTTTGTTAGAAAATTACTTTAGAACCCCAACACATAATAATATATATACATTGCTCCCCCTGGACACCAAGGACGTGGGCCACTATTGCTCCCACTGACACCAAGGACGTGGGCCACTATTGCTCCCACTGACACCAAGGACGTGGGCCACTATTGCTCCCACTGACACCAAGGACGTGGGCCACTATTGCTCCCACTGACACCAAGGACGTGGGCCACTATTGCTCCCACTGACACCAAGGACGTGGGGTACTATTCCTCCCACTGACACCAAGGACGTGGGGTACTATTCCTCCCACTGACACCAAGGACGTGGGGTACTATTCCTCCCACTGACACCAAGGACGTGGGGTACTATTCCTCCCACTGACACCAAGGACGTGGGGTACTATTCCTCCCACTGACACCAAGGACGTGGGGGTACTATTCCTCCCACTGACACCAAGGACGTGGGGTACTATTCCTCCCACTGACACCAAGGACGTGGGGTACTATTCCTCCCACTGACACCAAGGACGTGGGGTACTATTCCTCCCACTGACACCAAGGACGTGGGGCACTATTCCTCCCACTGACACCAAGGACGTGGGGCACCATTTCTCCCGCTAACATGAGGCATTATTCCTCAAACGGACACCAAGGAATGGGCATGATTCCTCCCAATGATGCCAATGAATGAGCACTATTCCTCCCAATGATACCATCAATGGGGCACTATTCCTCCCTCCAATATCAATGATGGGGCATTAATTATATCCACCGACATTGGTCCAATTTCTACTCCCACTGGGCACCGTCCGGCCCTCTAAAGTCCAAAGGACAGTAAACTGCCTGTTTAAAAAAAAAAAAAAAAAAAAAGAAGAAGAAGGAGACCCCTGCCCTAGAGAATAAAAATGGATGGGAGTTTTAATTTTTGATGTCACGCCGTATTTGTGCAGAGGTATTTCAAACGCAATGTTTTTGGAAAAAATACACTTTGGTGAATTTTTTTTTCCAATAAGAGTTTTTATATCTATCTATATTTATAAAAAAATATAAAAAAAATTTATTGTAAAACATTTTTTTTTTTTAACAAAGTGTATTCTTTCCAAAAACATTGCATTTTTATTATAATAAAAAATAAAATAAAAAACCACGTACACCAATTTTTTTTGGTAAAAAAATATAAAATAAAAAGATGGTGTTATGCCAACTAAATAGATAAAAAGTTGCGTATGCTCGTGGAACTACAAAAACTCAAAACTATGATACTTAATCTCCATTGGCAACACTTTATAGACCTTTAGGGGTTACCAGTTTAGGAGGTACACAGGAGACCTGGTTCTAGAATTATTTGCGCTTGCTATAAAGTTCGTAGAACTTCTGGTGCAATCGCCATTTACATATACATGTATTACGTTTTTTTTTTCCCCAGACACTAAAGCACCACGTCCTTATCCCTCCACGAAATTCGCCATCACCACTCATGTCTTTTTAATCCACATAACCAGATTCTGTTTGAGTGACCTGCAATTAGCGGCACACTAGCAATTAAACACCCGTGCTCCGACTGGCACGCAGCCAATCGCTCGACTCAGAAAAGATCAGACAGAGCTGGGCGGCTGCCGAAGGGTTTGTAAAAAGCCACAAAGGAAGCAGAACGCTGATAACCAAGAGAAAAAAAAAAAAAAAAAAAAGGGAAATTAAAGTACAAAAAAAAAAAAAAGAAGATTGTCACAAGACATAAAACAATCACTGAGATAATTTAAACGGAATTCTAAAAAAAATAAAAATTCTATCTGAATAAAAATTAAACTGTTTTCAGCGATTGCATATTTTAAGTCATCATTATAAAAAAGTTTAGCGTGATTGTATGGCTGATGAACATACGTGTGAAAGAAGGACCTGCGCGGAATCTTCCAAAGTGAATCTTAAAAAAAAAAAACACCAAGAGAAAACACGTACTTTAAAGTGGAAGGAATCACTGACGCATTTCGCAGTAGATGATTAATTATAGATCCAATTCTACATTAAAGCTGAGCTCCAGGCAGGTAGCAAAAAAGACCACAATTTAATCTGGGGAAGTATTCATTAAAGTCATTAAATAGATTTTAAAATAGAACCAGCTTAAGTGTTATTAAATCCTTTATTTGAATAATAAAAAAATAAAAATAAAATGGCTGTAGCAGGATACGGTACGTCATTATTGTTACCTGTTCCCTTGATGTGTTTAGTCTTTGTAGAATAATAAGCCTTTGAAGTGTCAGTGTGCTTAGTTTCTACTAAATGTGGCTCATCTGACTTACAGGGTTTCCCAGGAACCCAGATGTACAGTAGCTGCTCTGATGTGATGTACATCTTCATATGCTTTGATCAGGGATGCCTGTACATTAAGGGGGATCACACAACAGTTGTGCTTGGGGAACAATTCTATATGTGCAATACAGGCATTAGAATTCTGGTACTGTGCTCAGGAGACATGTGTATTCTGAGCAGCACCCCAGTGCTGCACTCGGGTGTGCATGCACATTACGGCTCTGTGCTCAAGGGAGGCGTGCACATTACGGCTCTGTGCTCAAGGGAGGCGTGCACATTACGGCTCTGTGCTCAAGGGAGGCGTGCACATTACGGCTCTGTGCTCAAGGGAGGCGTGCACATTATGGGAAGCACACAACTGATGTGACCTGGAGATTCATGTACATTGCAGATAGGATTTTGCTGATGTGCCTGGGGGTGGGGAGGCGGTGCATGTGCAATACAGTCCGAGTGCTTTGCCCAAGAGATGCATAAGCTTTATCGTCAGCGCTCTGGTGTTGTGCTCAAAGGATGCATGTGCATTGCTGGTAGAACCCTTATGTTCTTTGGGGGCACGCATGTGCAATACAAGCAGCGCTCTGGTACTATGCCCAAGGGAGCATCATAGGCAGCTCTCTAATGCTGTGCTCAGGGGATGTATGAGCATTATGAACAGTGCTCTGGTGCTGTATTCAAAGGATGCATGAGAATTATGGGCAGGGGTTGCATGTGCATTACAGGCAGTGCTCTGGCCCTATGCTCAGGGCATGCATGAGCATTTTGGGCAGAGGATGCATAAGCATTATCGGCAGCACTCTAGCATTGTGCTCGCGGATGCAAGTACATTATGGCTCTGTGCTCATAGGATGCATGCGCATTACCAGCAGCATTCTGCTGATGTGCTCTGGAGATGCATACGCAGCACTCTGTTGATGTTCTTTGGGGGGGGGGGGGTGCAATACAGGCAGTGCGTTGCTCAGGCGATGCATAAGCATTATGGGCAGTGCACTCTGGGGCTGTGCTCAAAGAACGCATGAGAATTATGGGCAGGGTATGCATGTGTATTACAGGCAGTGCTCTGATCCTATGTCCAGGGCATGCATGATTATTTTGGACAGAGGATGCATAAGCATTATTGGCAGAACTCTAGCACTGTGCTCCGGGGTGCATGCACATTATGGCTTTATGCTCAGGAAATGCTTACGCATTAAGGGCAGCACTCTGCTGATATGCTCTGGAGATGCATGTGTATTGCTGGTAGCACCATGCATTATGGGCAGCACTCTAGTGCTATGCCTAGGGGGTGCATGAGCATTCTGGGCAGAGGATGCAGCAGCATTATGGACAGCACTCTGGTCGATGTGATCAGGGAATGCATGCACACTGTGGGCAGCTCACACGGGATCATTGTACATGTAGTCTCAATGTAGGAGGTCTCCAAAGTGCTCAGTGTAACATAAAGAGCAATTAAGGTTTTATTATAACATTAAATGTGTCCTGAAGTCTAATGCCGCGTACACACGATCACTTTTTGTGATGAAAAAAAATGAATTTTTTTAAAATGTCATTTAAAATGGTGTGTGGCCAAAATGTCATTTTAGGTCTTCTGAAAAATGACCAAAAAAAAATTTGAACATGCTCGAATTTTTTATGTCATTTTTCAAAATGTCATTGTGTGTGGGCAAAACTACGTAAAAAATTACGTTTTAAACCCGCACATGCCCAGAAGCAAGTTAGGAGACGGGAGGTAAAACTACCATTCATAATGGAGTAAAGCACATTCATCACGCTGTAACAGACAAAAAAGCAGGAATCGTCTTTTACTAACAAGTAACCAGCTAAAAGCAGCCTCAAGGCAAATAGAACTTCCCCTTTGGAGTGCCATCACTTTGTTCATCATTTTCCAAAAATGATGGTGTGTATGCAACGTCATTTTTGAAAATGAAGTTTGAAAAATTACATTTTTTTTCATCACAAAAAGTGATCATGTGTACGTGGCGTAATGGTTAGCCCAGTGCACTCATTCCTACAGAGCTGAATGACTCCATCAGTGTCCTCCTGTCCCTTTGTTATCCAATCAAATCTGAGGGCAAGTTGGTGACCAAGCTGTCTTGCTTAGCTGCGGTAGTGAAAAATTAGGTCACGGTTTGGCGAGGATGTCTAGAGATCACACGATTGGCTGAACATAAATTACAAAAAAAAGGTAAAGCAGCTCATAAATATGCATTTCAATAGTGTATTCAGTGGTTTGCCAACGCTGAACTCGAGAAGAGGGTGTCGGGGGCGAACGCCAAGGTGAGCAGCCGTCGAAGAGGGCGTCGGGGGCGAACGCCTAGGTGAGCAGCCGTCGAAGAGGGCGTCGGGGGCGAACGCCGAGGTGAGCAGCCGTCGAAGAGGGCGTCGGGGGCGAACGCCGAGGTGAGCAGCCGTCGAAGAGGGCGTCGGGGGCGAACGCCGAGGTGAGCAGCCGTCGAAGAGGGCGTCGGGGGGCGAACGCCGAGGTGAGCAGCCGTCGAAGAGGGCGTCGGGGGCGAACGCCGAGGTGAGCAGCCGTCGAAGAGGGCGTCGGGGGGCGAACGCCGAGGTGAGCAGCCGTCGAAGAGGGCGTCGGGGGCGAACGCCGAGGTGAGCAGCCGTCGAAGAGGGCGTCGGGGGGCGAACGCCGAGGTGAGCAGCCGTCGAAGAGGGCGTCGGGGGCGAACGCCGAGGTGAGCAGCCGTCGAAGAGGGCGTCGGGGGGCGAACGCCGAGGTGAGCAGCCGTCGAAGAGGGCGTCGGGGGCGAACGCCGAGGTGAGCAGCCGTCGAAGAGGGTGTCGGGGGGGGGGGCGGCACCCCGAGGTGAGCAACCGTCGAAGAGTGTGTCGGGGAGGGGGAACGCCGAGGTGAGCAACCGTCGAAGAGGGTGTCGGGGAGGGGGGGGGGGGAACGCCGAGGTGAGCAACCGTCGAAGAGGGTGTCGGGGGCCTAGGTGAGCAGCCTTGAAAGAGGACGTCAAGCGATTCAGATGCCATTTATGTTGCCAAGATCAACAATGTTGGCAACACAGTAGCAGGGGTGCAGAGGTGAGACGCATTGGAAAAGGGTGGCAAGAGATGCAGAGTTCTTTCAGTTGTAGCTGCTCACCGTCTCAAGTGGGCGTTAAGTATAAGGTGGCCTGCATACAGATACAGCCTGCCTAGAACACCCACTCCTTCAGATCACCATCAGGGCCGAGGCTCTTGAGTAATAATAGAGAATCACAGTGACATCACTGGGTCAAAAAGAGGATATGTAATGAAAAATATAAATTTGCACATTGATAAGGGTGGAAAGGAGAAACCAGGGCAGGCAAAAATACAACCAGAATTCGCTTTTTTAATGCGAGAGACAGGGTATAGGCTGAAACGCTCCTCTACTAGCCGATAAGGCAAATTCCAAGAAAGGTTTTTAAGTTTTTTATTTATAGAAAAGGACAAAAATCTTCCAGTATTAATGTACACGCCCACTACAACTGCCATTCTGCAGCAACTGCAAAAAGTAAAGAACAACTTTACATGAAGTAACAAAAGTTCACAAAGCCCATCTGCGAAACGAAGGCTCCCGTCAGCATGACAAGTTCACTTTAAAGTTACAAATTCAGAAATCCATATTGCACAGCAGGAACGTTGGCACAGACTTCTTCCTAGCTGCCCGCTTACTACATAAAGATGAATTATTTTGGACACGTGCATACCGTGCGTTTATATAAAAAAAATTAAAAAAAAGCCAGTGAAAGCCTAATTACTCTTCCGGCGGTGCTTGATTTTGCTGGCCTCGGATTAGAGCGTGTAATTAGGAAGCGAGCCAGGGCCCCCCTCTCCCCCGCATCGCTGCCACTTGGCAGAGCAGCCAGGCTTGGCTCGGCTGGCGGAGGTCTCTATTATAAGAGATGGATGTTTATGTCCATGCCTTCCTAGAACTACAAAAAAAAAAAAAAAAACTCAGACTCTCGTCTGTTGGAAAAATGTTGAACGTCGTCTTTAAAACTGTTCGATATAAAAATTCACACTTCTCTTAAAATGTTTTTTTTCTTGCCGACGGAAAAGCAGCCAATTTACAGCTCTCTGGTAATTTATTTTCTTTTTTTTTTTTTATGCATATGTTTAGTTAGTCTACTTGAATAAATTTCATGATTTTGACTAACACGGCTCTTTACTTTTTAAAAAAATTTTTTTTCTTTTTTTAAAAACAGACCAGGACTTTCCTGGCACTTTTTGTTTACATATAAAACAAGTATTTTTTTCTAGAAAATTACTTAGAACGCCCAAACACTTCTAGGGGGGGGGGGGGGGTTTCAGGACCCGAATCTGAACCTGCATAGCCTCAGTGGTCTGGCAGGATCTCTTCTTGCTGAGCCAACTGAGATCCTGGACACATGGGCGTCCGGTGAATTTTTTTCAGGGGGGGGGGGGGGGGGGGGGGGCGCTTCTGCAGCCTTGATACACATTTAACCCTTTCTTCGCACCCCGCTAGCGGCCGAATAGCGGAGCTAAAATGATGGTAAAGCGGCACCTTTTAGCAGAGCTTTACCGATAACGCGGACAGTTGGCAGTGTGAAATAGCTCTTGAGATAATTCAGCTTCACTCCATGCCCATATAAATATAGCCTAGAGAATGTACAGACCCCTCCCCATTCAGCACAGACCCCCCCCCCATTCAGCACAGACCCCCCCCCCCATTCAGCACAGATGGACCGTCCCTTCAGCACAGCCCCCCATTCCTCACAGACCCCCCCATATAGCACAAACCCCCCCTTTAGCACAGACAGACCTCCCCACCCCCATCCCATTCAGTACCTCAGATCAGCCATCAGCACGGCCGGGTCACAGCAGGTTCCCTCCCCCTGTGTACACAAACACTGGAGGGGGAGACGGCTTCACTCAGCTCGCTTTGTCTGTGTGACATCAGGCCCGGTACTACTCAGACAGCCTGCGCCCGCAAGACTCTTCAACACCTACTCGATTTTCCAGGGGGGGTCAATTGCCCCCCCCTTGCCCTATGGAGCGGACGCCCATGCCTGGACAGCTCTTTGGATAATCTTGTATTGAACCTTGTTTTTCTTGAACCTTAAAGGGTCACTAAAGGCAAACTTTTTTTTTAAATGAAAAAACATGTAATACTTGCCTCGACTGTGCAGCTCGTTTTGCACAGAGTGTCCCCTAACCCGGTCTTCTGGGGTCCCTTGGCTCCTGCCTGCAAAAGCTTTCCACCTTCATGCGAGCTCGCATGGTGGAAAGCTTTTGCGAGCACGCTCCCGAGATACAGCGGCGGGCATAGCCGCCGACTGTATCACTCGGCACCGCCCCGCCATCCGCTGTGATTGACAGCAGCGTCAGCCAATGGCTGCGCTGCCATCAATCCGTCCAGCCTAGCCAATCAACGGCCAGGCTGGGAACCAAGGAATCACATGGACACTTGCGGGACTTTCGAGGGGTCAGGTAAGTAAAACGGTGGTTCGGTGGGGGGGCGGTACCATCAGATGTTTTTTCACCTTAATGCATAGGATGTATTAAGGTGAAAAAAAACATTTACCTTTACAACCCCTTTAAAGCAGAGGTACATCGAAAAAAATATATATATTAAAAGTCAGCAGCTACAAAACACTGTAGCTGCTGACTGTTAATAAGCACACTTACCTGTCCAGGCTGCTCGCGATGTCGGCCACCCGAGGCCGGTCTGTCCCTCGGACCGGGTTTTGGCGCCGCCATCCTCACTAAGGGAAACGGGCAGTGAAGCCTAGCGGCCTCACTGCCCGTTTCCTACTGCACATGCGCGAGTCGCACGGCTCTTTGTGACTGGGACCTGTCTGTCCCAGAAGGCAGTGTACCTCCATTTCCCAGGAGACAAACACAGAACCTCAACAGCCTTTTCTGGTAAGTATATATACACATTTTTTTGAAGGGTGGACCTCCACTTTAAGCTCTTCCAGGAGCAGCTTGCACCCCTTTTTCCTTAAAGGCATGATAAACCTTCCTAACTGCAGCTAAGCACACAAGCTGGACAAATCCAAACCCAGAGAGCATAATTACTCTAAACTAAGTGGCGAATCCGAGCCTTGAAACGCAGCTTTTTGGCGAACTAAAGATTCCTCCCTTTCATACACTACGACTCTGACCCATACACACACACACACACACACACAAACCAGGGCGGTCTTAATGAGGGGGGCACACCTGGGCACTGCCCAGGGGCCCCATCTGCCTTGGGGGCCCCATGCACTTTCCCCACTGCAGCTGGTTCTTGAGCCCACGCTGCTCCGAAATTGGGGGCCCCATGATGGCACCGAGAGTGATAAATGTACAGGGGAGGCAGTCTGCCTCCTACCTACTTGATGTCTGTTTACCTGCACGGTCATCATTGTAGGGGCCCCAGAGCATTACTTTTCACAGGGGCCATGATGCTATTTAGACAGCCCTGCCACAAACCCATCACATAATCCAATCGGCACCTCTGACATTCAGGACACAGACAGGTCTTCTTTTCCCCCTTCTATCCAAGAAGCATATTACCTCCAGAAGATTGAGGATCGGGACCCCCAAGGCATCAAGAATGATCTCCAATATCTGGCATGAACATCCCTATAATTTTTTTTTTTACTATAAAATAGATACACACACTACACTAGAAGGGCTCTTTCACTTCTATTTCTCCGGTAGACAATCAGAACCATGCCTCATGGGTCCTCACGCCTCTTTGGAGTTGACCTTCTGGAACTCTGGAGGACCCAACAGCTATGACAGCTAAACAAACCCCACCACTGGCCAAGTTGTGCCGGCTACAGCTAGCCACTGGCCCGATGAGCACCATACAAGCTGCCAAAACACGAGTTACCACTTTAATTTCATGTAATAAATGTTGTCCGAGTTTATTGCACGAGATCCGTTTGCAGTCTCAGATTTTTATTTATATAAAAATGTATATGGAGTGCTTAACCATGTGCCTATTGGCAGTGGCGTAGCGTGGGTTGTCAGTGCCTGGGACGAGGCAAGTAATTTTGCCCCCCTGACCCATGGACTTACCTATTTTCAGCCATCTCTAGTCTGGTCACATGATCCACTATGCGAGACAGCAGTGGCTGTAAGGAAGAGGAGAGCGTGCTTGATAATGACTGGTAAATCCTGGAGTGGTGACATCATGCATATGTTCCTATGTCCCATCTGCTGTTGGCGCTCCCTCCTCTTCACACTCGTGACAGCGCCCCCCTCACTACGCCACTGCCGATTGGCCATTTTTACTCCCTTCCTGCCAAGACCAATTTCCAGCTTCCTGCACTCTCACACTTTAAAATGACAATTGCACAGTCATGCAACACTGTTCTCATGGAAAGGTTTATCTTTTTTTTTCACACAAATAGAAGCGCTCTTTTGGCGATAATCACCACTGGGTTTTTTTGTTGCAAATAAACACCCTTTCAGGCCTCCTGCACAATGTATGAACAGCAATTTGTCATTTCACCATGTCAGTCCACCCCCCCCCCACCCCCTTCAGTTAGAACACACCTAGGGAACATAATTAACCCCTTCCTCGCCCCCCTAGTGTTAACCTCTTTACTGCCAATGGCATTTTTATAGTAATCAATGCATTTTTATAGCACCGATTGCTATAAAAATGCCAATGGTCCAAAAAATGTGTCAAAAAGTGTCCGCCATAATGTCACAGTACCGATTAAAAAAAAAACGCTGATCGCCACCATTTCTAGTAAAAATATATTTATTTATTAAAATGCCATAAAACTATCCCCTATTTTGTAAACACTATAACATTTGCGCAAACCAATTTAAAGGGGTGGTAAAGGAATTTTTATTTTTTTTTCCATAATAAGCATCCTTTACTTGCAGACATTCTTCTTTTCACTTCCTCATTGTTCGTTTTTGCTCAGAAGTTGCTTTATTTCTTCTCTGTTCACTTCCTGCTTGTCTGATTGTTACTGACCACCGTGAAGGGAGACTTTACTGCGGTGGTCAGTAACGTGCTTGCCCCCTCCTGGGAACTACATCTGTGTGGCAGGACGCTCTCTACGTGTTAAGAGACTTCAAGGAGGTGCGAATTACTGGGCGTGCCACAATTCATAGTGGGAAATGTAGTTCTTACATAAACGAGCAATGCAAACCAGGAAGTGAATGAGAGAACAGAAACTAGAACGCCGGAGGTGATATAGATGAAGGAATTTAATAGATATTTACTCGTTAACAGAATCATTACACTATTCTGTCTGTCTACCTTGCAGACATTCATTTTAGGCAAAAAAAATGGTTTTCCTTTACAACTCCTTTAAACGCTTATTGCGATTTTCAATGAAAAATATGAAGAATACGTATCGGCCTAAACTGAGGAACAAAATTGTTTGTTTTTTATATATTTTTGGGGCATATTTATTATAGCAAAAAAAACAATCGCACAATTGTCAGTTAAAGCGACGCAGTGCCGAATCGCAAAAATCGCAAAAAGTGGCCCTGTCATTGACCAGCAATATGGTCCGGGGCTGAAGTGGTTAATGTATCTACCCAAAATGGCATATGGAATATGGAGAAAATAGATGGGGGGGGGGGGGAATCCAATTTAAAAAGTCGTGTTAGCCAAGTGATATCAAGCAAAGTAACAATTTGCGTTGCATAAGGGGATAATCCAAATAATGGCCTCATAGATCGAGATAATGTGGAGAATAGTAATCACAGCAGTGGCGGCCCGTCCAATTGATGGCACAGTGGCTGCATTTGATGGGCACAGTAAGGCTGCAATTTTTTCCGTTTGCGTGCCCCCCCCAAGAATTTGAGCACCAGCCGCCACTGAATCAGTGTCTCAGATGGAGGCCCAACCTGCCTCCAACCTGGAGTCAGCAAACAAAAAGCCACCAGTCCTGCATGTAGTCAGACTGGAAACCAGTACGGTCGGATCGGCTTGAGTTTAGAAAATGGCATCACCCCGATGATGTCACTGCTGATTTTACAAGGTAATATCTGCAAAGCCATTTGGTGCACACAAAGTGGATTTGTGGCTATTGCGGAATATTCAATATTTATATACACAAAAATGGTCAGGGTTTAATTTTCTAGCACCAAAAAAATAAATAAAATAAAATGCAGTTTTTGTATGAATTGGCCCGGACCGGAACTGGTTAAAGGAGTTGTAAAGGAAAACATTTTTTTTGCTGAAATGACTTTTTACAGGGTATATAGACATAATAGTTAACCGATTAAAAATAGATACAAATCAATCATATAATGTACCTACAGTTTTAGTTTCCTGGTTCTGTAATGTACAGAGTCACAGAGCCAATACAGGGCAGTGATGGTTTGGAAAATGAAACCGATTGGTGCTGAGGGGTTTTAGACACACAGTAATCACACCTCCTTGATTAGTGACCACAGAGAGAAAGCTCCCAGTCCTGTGGTTATAAGGAAAGAGACAACCAGGAAGTGTGGAGATCAGAGAAGAATTACAGCAACGTAAGAGCAAAAACAATGAGGACATGAAAACAGCACTGCATTAAGGTAAAGGAAGCTATTAAGATAAAAAAAAAAAAAATCCTTTTAAAAACCCTTTAAGCCAATTATTGGTGTGGCTGCATCCATATTGTCCCCGCCCAGGGACCGCCCCTTGACGCGTTTCACTATTGGCTCGATCACAAGGATGTTTGGTGTTTTTTTCCTTGCCTGATCTTACATTGGAATGAATTTCCATCTGGACTATGCTGCAACCCTTCAAATCTCAGACCCATTTAGGGAAAAGATGCGATTATAGTCGCTCTGTATCCTTTCCCCCCCAGTGGTTGAAGTTTTTCTATAGCAAAGTATTTTCCTGGCCAGCAGAATAAAAATATATATATGCTTTTACAGATTTAAAATGGTTTAATGAGCACTAAAAGTTCAACGAAAAAAATATATCCCACTTAATTAGATTGTATTTTCTTCACGCGGTGTATATTGCTTGGTTACAGCAAGTGAGGGGGAGGGGTGACTAAGATATATAGACACACAGAGTACAGCAGGTTATTAGATCACACTACGCGCTCCAGCATTCGCTTTGATATCATGGAATATTACAACCCGAGATCTAACACAGCGCGCTGAATAAAAAAAATGAAAAAAAATGAAAAAAAATAAATAACGCAATCTCCTTGCTTTCAACTCGCAGAGAAACCAGATTATTCCCAATTCATATCGGAGAAGTAAAAGTAGAAGTAGAACACGCTGTACCTCTATGCTGCATCCGCGCTTCTAAAATGCATTAGCGTCCAACCGTCAAGTGGCGCTTCTTGTACATCGTCCAAAACTCCAATTTAGTGACGGTCGAGCGACAATGTAATTTACTTTAAAGTGCACCCGGGGTCGGCGCATGAAGGTTCACCCAAAATAAAGAACAGGATGTAACCTTAAAAATCAAGCATGTCCAAAGTCCGGCCCGATGGCCAATTGTGGCCCGCGTTCCAGTTTAATGCGGCTCCACTGGTAATTTGGATATACAGTGGAACCTTGGATTACGAGAATAATCCGTTTCAGGAGAATGCTCGTGATCCAAAGCACTCGCATATCAAAGCGAGTTTCCCCATAGAAGTCAATGGAAAAAAAAAAAATTTGTTCCGCATTTTAAAATATTGAAAAATTAACTAACATGTTAAAAGTGGTTGTAAATCTCAGACATGAACAAAGCCACAAAGGAACAGGTTAACACAGCGAATAACTAAACTTTACTCAATGATTGTCCCCAAAAAATAAATAAAAAAAACACTGCAAACCTGCAGGTTCTGGCAGTAGACTCATTTTGTAGGAGCTAAAAAAAGCCGCCACTTAATTGAGCTTTAATTGCTTTTTTTTTTCCTTTTACCCTCTGGCCCCTCCCCCTCAACTGGAGACAAATCTGCTCAATTATCGTCTAAAACTGAGATTTCACTTGCTGGCATTCATTCTTGGTTTACAAGTAAAAATCTGTATTTTTGCTAGAAAATTACTTAGAACACACACACACACACACACACACACACACACACACACACTATAGATAGAGATGCATAAACTACTTACTGGGCTCTTAAACCCCCCTCCCGCCCAGACCAATTTTCAGCTTTGAGTGCTGTCGCACCTTAACTGACAATTGCACTGTCATACTACACTGTACCCAAATGACATTTTTTATAATTTTTCCCCACAAATAGAGCTTTCTTTTGGTGGTATTTGATCACCTCTGCGTGTTTTTTTAATTATATATGTTTTTATATTTTGTTATAAAATAATTTTTCTCCTTAATTGATGTATGCTGATGAGGCTGCACTGATGGGCACCGATAAGGAGGCATCGATACGTGGCTTTGATAGCGGACACCGATACGTGGCTTTGATAGCGGACACTGATGGGCGGCACTCGCAGGGGTTACTGGCGGCACACGAGGCAGATGTGCCTCCTTCCTCTTGGGACCGATGTCCCTTTCACATAAGCCGGTGATCAGCTTTTTTTTTTCTCTCCTCACGCCGTCAGCGCTTACTGGCTTTTGTTTACATCACAGGATTAGCTGCCATTGGCCGACAGCTGATCACGTGGTAAGGGGCCGGGACCGGTTGATTACAGCACGCTCCCTACAGGGAGCGCACAAAGTGGAAGGACGTCTATTGACGTCTTTCTGGCATTTGGGGCCTGCGTTGTAGCCATCATTCGGCTATGGCGTGGGCTCCAACTGGTTAAGGTGAAAAAACAGGAACCTTTACAACCCATTTAAACCTCTTAAGCTCATTATCTATAGCATCATAATTGGAATCAATTTCATCAATAAGGCAATTATCCAAAATCACATCTGTCAAGGATCTCTGTAATGTAGCACAAGAAATGGCTGGAGGCTCCATTATAAATCCCTGATAAAGAATTTACTTTTTTATTTTTACATACACACACACACACATATATATATACACACACACACACACAGTTTCAAGACAAGCCATACATCTACATTCTGCCACCTCTTTAACTCACACAGACTGTTTATCAAAAACAACCAGCAGAGAAACCATCTCATATTGACCAATTTCTGAGTTAAACCCTTTAGGGGACATATCTAAAGAACGTATCCACTGTACTTCTTTCCTTCTCAGATTAAAGTTCACCATTACTCCCTCTCCCGTTACAAATCACACCATCTGTGACCAGGCGTCAGAAGTTGCGTAGATACCAGTATCTGCTCCCCCCTGAAAAGGTACCAAATGTGACACCCGAGGGGGGAAGAATCTGAAAAGCGGAAGTTCCATTTTTGGGTGGAACTCCGCTTTAATAGTTACAAGCATGACTTCCAAAGGTAGGGGGCACCTACGATAACCATTTACAAATGACAGGGGTCAATAGTCCCTTATTGTTTAAGGGGTTGTAAAGGAAAACTTTTTTTTTTCATAATAAGCATCCTTTACCTGCAGACATTCCTCTTTTCACTTTCTCATTGTTCATTTTTGCTCAGAAGTTGCTCTATTTCTTCTCTGTTCTGTTCACTTCCTGCTTGTCTGATTGTTACTCACCACCGTGAAGGGAGACTTTACTGCGGTGGTCAGTGACGTGCTCACCCCCCTCCTGGGAACTACATCCGTGCGGCAGGACGCTTTCTACATGTTAGAGACTTCAAGGAGGTGTGAATTACTGGGCGTGCCGCAATGCATACTGGGAAATGTAGTTCTTACATGAACGAGCGCCGCAAACCAGGAAGTGAATGAGAGAACATAAAACTAGAACGCCGGAGGTGATATAGATGAAGGAATTTGTCTGTCTACCTTGCAAACATTAATTTTAGCCAAAAAAAAAAAGGTTTTCCTTTACAACTCCTTTAAGCTTATTAAGCTTATTAATTTTAAATAAACCCTCACCCTCTTTTTTTAATTTTTCACACACACACACACACACACACACACACACACACACACACACACACACACACACACAGTGAGTGTCCTTGATCATCACCACATCAGTTATATGATGATGCTGTATTGCACTGGTGACAGTATATTTTTTTTTAATAGATACAAATTAAAAAAAAAAAAATATAGTCATTACATTTTTTTTTTTTTTATGTTTTGGAGGAAGAAGAGGAGACGAGAGAAGAAATTAAATATCACCAAAATAAGTCTATATTTGTGTGAAAAAAACATTTTCATACGGTTACTGTGTTGCACGACCGCGCACTTTTCAAAGTGCTACAGCACTGAAAGCTGAAAATTGTGCCGGGCCGGAGGGGGGTATAAGTGTTTGGTATTGAAACAGTTAAACCTAGAAAAAAAATTAAATAAATAAAATGTACCCGAATCTACCACTAATTTGACCCAAGGAAAACAACGTACGATGGGTTAGGGTAGACCGCAAAACCTAAAAAGATGTATAGAGACAACACCAAAGCTAAAAACAATTGCTCTGGGACTGGAAGGCGTTTTAGGGGGTTCAGGGGGTTAAAGAAGCCGTTCGTCAGCAGGAAGAATCGGCCGCATACCCGCAGGCGCCTACGTGTCAGGTCGGATGACAGAAAACCAGCAACAAAAATTACAGTTCTCATTTTCTGTCTTGCTGCACGTAAAATTGAAAGAAAAAAAAAAAACGAGCGCCAAGAGAGGCCAAGGGATGAAAAATCACAAGATGGGAAGATGTGTCTCGAAACAAATTGCTCCGCTCAATCAGAGCAGGTGGACTGCAAAGCGGTGCGGCATGACACCCCCTCTGCTCCCCCGCCATCGAGACATCAAGTCAGTGTCAGAATTGTCAGAGGGACTCTTCTCTATCACTTTTCAGGGGAATGGAGGCAAACAGAAACCGAAGCAGCAAGAAACACGCCGCCAGACGGGTGTGAGCCAAGATATTCACACTGCTAGGAATATGGTAATCTGAGGAATGTAAATAAGCAATTAGGAAAAATAAAAAATTACAACTGCAGCAAGAGAAACTGCACTAAAAGTATTACTCAAGTGCATTGTTCACACAGAATTATTTTTTTTTTAAATACATTTACAGTATAAAATGGAAAAGATATGAATTCACAGATATTACCCTGTAAAAGGGATGGAATCACTGCTCTGAGAACACAAGTCTTGAGAACGTACGTCAGGGCCGATCCATTGCACCCAGGCGCCTGCAAGAGGTGAAGGAGCTGAAGTGCCAAAGTGCCAGAGTTCTCCCCTCCCTCCTTTGTGTCCGTCCAGAACTAGTGTTCCGAGTATAGGTGTGTGTCCGTCCAGAACTGATGTGTGAGCATAGGGCAGCCCGTCCAGCTTGGCAGTGCAAATTTCCTGCACTGTCTCCACCAACTCCAGTTGGAATGCCTCCCCCTCCCATCTCTATCTCGGGCTGCACAGAGAGAGAACCAAAAAGGTGAGTCACAGTGTTTAGTGTTCTGGGGGGATGGCATCCCCAGCATCCCTTTACACATGCTCTGGGTTGCCCCTGCTCTAGATGTTTTAGATTGCATAGGATACACAGCCCCTGCCCATTCCTGCGCCTAGTCCATCTACAGATGGGATGCATAATGAGATGTACCACGAGCCCTTTCCCACTGTCTCTGACCGTCTCCTGTACCATGTCTGCAGTCTCTGACCGTCTCCTGTACCATGTCTGCAGTCTCTGACCGTCTCCTGTACCATGTCTGCAGTATGTCTGAGGGCTCTTTCTAATAGACTCTCTGCTCCCCTCCAGGTCCCAATAAAGTACTCTGCTTCTCTTCCTGTATTTTGTTTATTGTTAAGAGATCATGCAAGGATCCCAGAGTAATGAACAACGCCCATGTGGGGGTGCCAGAAATATATTTCTGCACCCAGGCGCCTGTGATCCTAGGATCGGCCCCGACGTACGTACGCCTTTAGTGGGATGGATTTTAAAATAGGTCCACAACGCAGGTCTTCACTAAGGTGGACTGGTGTCTACAGCAGTGGCTGGATACATGACTGCAGAGTGTTACCCGGGTTTAGGGCTCTGAGTAATTAGGGGGAAAAGGTCCACAAAAGCAGGTCCCCAGTAAGGTGGATTGGAAGGCCCACAAGGCAGGTCCCCAGTAAGGTGGATTGGAAGGCCCACAAGGCAGGTCCCCAGTAGGGTGGATTGGAAGGCCCACAAGGCAGGTCCCCAGTAGGGTGGATTGGAAGGCCCACAAGGCAGGTCCCCAGTAGGGTGGATTGGAAGGCCCACAAGGCAGGTCCCCAGTAGGGTGGATTGGAAGGCCCACAAGGCAGGTCCCCAGTAGGGTGGATTGGAAGGCCCACAAGGCAGGTCCCCAGTAGGGTGGATTGGAAGGCCCACAAGGCAGGTCCCCAGTAGGGTGGATTGGAAGGCCCACAAGGCAGGTCCCCAGTAGGGTGGATTGGAAGGCCCACAAGGCAGGTCCCCAGTAGGGTGGATTGGAAGGCCCACAAGGCAGGTCCCCAGTAGGGTGGATTGGAAGGCCCACAAGGCAGGTCCCCAGTAGGGTGGATTGGAAGGCCCACAAGGCAGGTCCCCAGTAGGGTGGATTGGAAGGCCCACAAGGCAGGTCCCCAGTAGGGTGGATTGGAAGGCCCACAAGGCAGGTCCCCAGTAGGGTGGATTGGAAGGCCCACAAGGCAGGTCCCCAGTAGGGTGGATTGGAAGGCCCACAAGGCAGGTCCCCAGTAGGGTGGATTGGAAGGCCCACAAGGCAGGTCCCCAGTAGGGTGGATTGGAAGGCCCACAAGGCAGGTCCCCAGTAGGGTGGATTGGAAGGCCCACAAGGCAGGTCCCCAGTAGGGTGGATTGGAAGGCCCACAAGGCAGGTCCCCAGTAGGGTGGATTGGAAGGCCCACAAGGCAGGTCCCCAGTAGGGTGGATTGGAAGGCCCACAAGGCAGGTCCCCAGTAGGGTGGATTGGAAGGCCCACAAGGCAGGTCCCCAGTAGGGTGGATTGGAAGGCCCACAAGGCAGGTCCCCAGTAGGGTGGATTGGAAGGCCCACAAGGCAGGTCCCCAGTAGGGTGGATTGGAAGGCCCACAAGGCAGGTCCCCAGTAGGGTGGATTGGAAGGCCCACAAGGCAGGTCCCCAGTAGGGTGGATTGGAAGGCCCACAAGGCAGGTCCCCAGTAGGGTGGATTGGAAGGCCCACAAGGCAGGTCCCCAGTAGGGTGGATTGGAAGGCCCACAAGGCAGGTCCCCAGTAGGGTGGATTGGAAGGCCCACAAGGCAGGTCCCCAGTAGGGTGGATTGGAAGGCCCACAAGGCAGGTCCCCAGTAGGGTGGATTGGAAGGCCCACAAGGCAGGTCCCCAGTTAAATTAATCACTGCATCACAATTCGGGCGTCGCCAATGCGGCATCGATGCATGTGACTGGGAAGATTGATTTCTGGCTACGTCATGCCCTGCCCGGGAAAGAGCTCAAAGCAGCTGTAGGCATCACCCCGGTACCGTTTTTCAGAGCCAGTGGTCAGCTTTCCAGGGATAACAACTGATGCGGCTAAAAGCCACTCGGTTGTTAAACCGGAGCCCCTCCCCTCCTTCTTACATGGCCTCCCGTCCCACCGGGAGACCCAATCCTCGATCCCCTCTTCCGGCATCTAGCCACAGACTGGCACAAAGCCAGAAACGGCTTTATTCCAGTCTCCTGCATGTAAACACAGAAGCAGCGTCACAACGTCGCTTCCGGTTTACTCAGCTGCCAATGGCGTTGGCTTTTAAAAAATATACAGTATTCAGAATCGCCGTTTTCTGTCCTCAGTAGGGTGGATTGGAAGGTCCGCAAAGCAGGTCCTCAGTAGGGTGGCTTGGAAGGTCCTCAAAGCAGGTCCTCAGTAGGGTGGATTGGAGGGTCCACAGTAGGGTGGAGTGGATTGGAAGGTCCATAAAGCAGGTCCTCAGTAGGGTGGATTGGAAGGTCTGCAAAAGCAGCTCCTCAGTAGGGTGGATTGGATGGTCCACAGTAGGGTGGAGTGGATTGGAAGGTCCATAAAGCAGGTCCTCAGTAGGGTGGATTGGAAGGTCCGCAAAAGCAGCTCCTCAGTAGGGTGGATTGGAAGGTCCGCAAAGCGGGTCCTCAGTAGGGTGGATTGGAAGGTCTGCAAAGCAGGTCCTCAGTAAGGTGGATTGGAAGGTCCACAAAACAGGTCCTCAGTAGGGTGGATTGGAAGGTCCGCAAACCAGGTCCTCAGTTGGGTGGATTGGAGGGTCCGCAAAGCGGGTCATCAGTAGGGTGGATTGGAAGGTCCGCAAAGCGGGTCCTCAATAGGGTGGATTGGAAGGTCCGCAAAGCGGGTCCTCAGTAGGGTGGATTGGAAGGTCCGCAAAGCGGGTCCTCAGTAGGGTGGATTGGAGGGTCCGCAAAGCGGGTCCTCAGTAGGGTGGATTGGAGGGTCCGCAAAGCGGGTCCTCAGTAGGGTGGATTGGAAGGTCCGCAAAGCGGGTCCTCAGTAGGGTGGATTGGAAGGTCCGCAAAGCGGGTCCTCAGTAGGGTGGATTGGAAGGTCCGCAAAGCGGGTCCTCAGTAGGGTGGATTGGAAGGTCCGCAAAGCACGTCCTCAGTAGGGTGGATTGGAAGGTCCGCAAAGAAGGTCATCAGTAGGGTGGATTGGAAGGTCCGCAAAGCGGGTCCTCAGTAGGGTGGATTGGAAGGTCCGCAAAGCGGGTCCTCAGTAGGGTGGATTGGAAGGTCCGCAAAGCGGGTCCTCAGTAGGGTGGATTGGAAGGTCCGCAAAGCGGGTCCTCAGTAGGGTGGATTGGAAGGTCCGCAAAGCGGGTCCTCAGTAGGGTGGATTGGAAGGTGCAGAAAGCAGGTGCTCAGTAGGGTAGATTGGAAGGTCCAGAAAGCAGGTCCTCAGTAGAACAAATTGTTGGTCTACAGCAGTGGCTGGATACAAGACTGTAGCCCCAAACAGGTAGGATCGGCTCCCTGTGTGCACTACCAAGTGGTTCCGTTTATTTGCCTTGAGCGATCAGGGAGAAAGAGCCATTACACAGATCTTCAGCGTTCTGGACCTTGGTCCCTAAACACTGGCAACACTTGGTACGGCATTCAGCCCTTTATAACTGCAGCCTGTCAGACTATTACACTTGTAGAGGAGATGGACTCTGCACCTGTCTATCCTAGGTGCACTTAACCGTCGAGAGACGCACTGCTCCTATATGGCCTTGTGTGAAAGGGGCCTAAAAGCATGAAAACTGACGCCATGGCAAGAGACTGAAACATGACAGCATGAGAAGACATTTGACTCCAGGAACGAGAAGGGCAGAGGAAGCGAGGAGGGGTTCATCTCCGAGGAGAAAACCACCGCAGAATGGAATAAAGAACAAAGCACAATCAGCATTTTAGGGGTTGTAATAAAAAAGAAAAAAAATTGGGACAAAGACACAGATTGTGTGCTAGGAGGGATTTTTGCACATGTTAAACTGGCTCTTCGGGAGAAGCCTCCTCCATTCACACTGTAATTAGCATCTGCCTGATGAAAGTTCACAGCTACACAAGAAAGCTCATTATCATAATCCCAGCTCTGCAAAAAAAATTATGAAAAAACGCTTTATCTGTCATTTTGGGCTTTTAATTTGTGCAGCTGGGAAGTTCAATGCGCTCCCGATATCACCCAGACTGGCGGAGTCGCTCTTTATTTTGCAAGTTTTTTGCTTACATGTTACTGACAGATCCATGGGGCTCCATGGAGAGCATTAACCCCTTCTCTACCAAGGCACATTTATAAACACCCTGGCAATCAAGTGCTTAATAAAAGGCTTGGTATCGATTTTCCTAGTCACAAAAATTAGCCACTAAAAAGGTGATGCCCCCCCCCCCCCAAATTTTACGACGCATTAGGTATTTACTCGACATATCTCTTCCCGACTAATGGACCTGACCTTCCTGGAGAAGACATGCATTACATCACTTCCGGGTTCAGAGCCACCTACTGTAGTCATGGAAGCAGCTCATTGAGCGCACATCTGTGCTGGATTATTTGCAGTGGAGGAGGTCTAACGAACCCCTGATGTCACCTGTCACCTGTCCAGAATATCACTATTTAGGTTAAGCTTTCTTGAGAAAGCAAGCAAGGTTTTTTTTTTTTGCGCGAAAAAAAAAAAATTATATTATATATATATATATATATATATATATATATATATAATGGGATAAGGTGACGTGTACGTGTGGCGCAAATGTTAACCTACATGCGAGCGAACCTCCATGTGTTTTTGAGATATATAGATATATATATATATATATATATATATATATATATTAGGGCTGCTACTGATCAAAATGTTTGTGTTCGATTAATCGTTTTTTTTTTATCGATTAATAGACTAATTTCGATTAATTATAACGCACATACAGATCCAACTACTTTTAGCTGATCTCCTTGCAGGCCGATTCCCAGTGCAGCTACTGGAAAAATGGATAGCAAGATACGAAAAACACAAACACACACAGGCAGCGCTCGATGGGAATAGCATTAAAACTTTTATAGTCTTCAAGTAGGTAACCAAATAAATATTGCACTGGAGATTAAATCGATGGAGCTACATAAACTGTAAAAATGGTGCGAGTAATACCAATGGGTACCAAAAGCAGTCATAAAAACCATGTAGCCAAGTATGATACTGGTATAAAAATGTGTACAACGATACCACTGCTGAATCCAGATGAGGAGGGGTTAACATCAGTCCATCGGCATGTAGATGTCCCGTGAAGGGAACTATCACAACTCCGAGTGGATGGTTGTAGAATCTGAGGTTGATAGAGGGAAGTGATAGAGGGAAGTGTAACAGCCCTTGTGTGTGGCAGATGGTAAGGTCCCGCCGGCATGCAGATATGAAGGCACAGTAAAGGAGCCCTTCAGATGGACACAGCAAGCCCGTGACGTCACCGGATGTCAGACGGAACTCCCTGAAGGCCCAGAAGCCGGCGGAGAGGCGAGTACCAATCAAAATAATTTTAAATCGATCAAAAAAAATTAAAGATTAATAAAAAGTTAATTTGTGTATATATATATATATATATATATATATATATATATATATATATATATATATATATATATATATATATATATATATACACACACACACATATACACATATACACACACACACACACACACGGAGGTTCGCTCACATATAGGTTAACATTTGTGCCACACATACACGTCACCTTATTCCATACTCACCTCCTGAACTACTTCCAAGCCTCTCCCATCCACTGACACTCCTTACTACAATTTGTCCGACTATCTCATACTCTGTCCGCTTTTAGGTGATCCATGAAGGATTGTCAGCATGAGGATTGGGGAATAGAGCCGATAACCATCTTCTCTAAAAGGGGACATGTACACCGATATTCAAGGCACCGATTATCAGTGCAGTCCCACCAGTGCTGCCTGTGTTGCCCACCAGCGCCTCCTCATCCGGCACTGGCGGGGCGTCGCCGACGAGGAGGCACTGGCGGGGCTGCGCCGATAATCAGTGCCCTGAATATCAGTGCCCATGTCTCTTTTAGAGAAGCAGGTTAGCAGCTCTATATTCCCCAATCCTTTTTTTTCAAAGTTTTGTTACATTTTGCAAACGGTAACTTTTCTCTTGCACAGGTAGGCGTCACTGGTGGGTGTCGCTGAGGAGGAGGCGCTGGTGGGTGATGCTAAGAAGGTGGCGCTGGGGAGGCGGCGCTGAGGAGGCGCCACTCCTCAGTGACACCCACCCGCGCCTCCTCCTCAGCGACACCCACCCACGCCTCCTCCCTGTGCAAGAGAGAAGTTACCCAGTTGCAAACTAACAAAAAATGAAAAAAAGTTTTTTTTTTTTAAATGTTTGGTCTTTATTTAGCAAAAATTAATTAATTAATTTTAAAAAAGCGGTAATTTAATACTCCGATTAAAGCTCTATTTGTTAAAAAAAATAAAAAATGGAGCTTGGGTACAGTGATGCATGACCGCGTATTTGTCATTCAAAGTGTGACAGCGCTGAAAGCTGAAAATTGGCCTGGGCAGAAAGCGGGCAAAAGTGCCCGGTAGGGAAGTGGTTAATTAAACATTCGATTATCATAGCCCTCTTTTTTTTTTTTTAAAACAGTCATTTTCAGTTTTGGCCAAGTGAATGCTGAATTTTCAGTTTTGGTACCAAAGTTTCCATTCAGTGCACCTCTAATAATAATTACAATAATAATAAAATTACAATATTATAGTAATTTTATTAATAAAATTACAATAATAATAAATATTATTATTAATAACGCAAGTCTCTACTTGGATAGATTTTATGAACTTGCGTGAATATATTATACACTTTAGAATAAATCTCATGATTCCAATGCGCTCTCCTCTCTATTGTGCGAGGATTTCCCACCAGCGAGAGCGGTAAGGCCACAAATCATCTTCTATTCTGCGTTCTTCTAGAACATTGGAATGACTTAGGATGGAAGTAATCAGCACAATTGTATCCTTTTCACCACCGGAGCGCTGCCGGTCCCTATTCATATTTGATCCATCCTGCTGCCAACAACAAACTGATCTGGTGCCTGGCAATACCCAGGATAGGAGCAGGTGCGTTTGTTTGGCTATTTAAAGATTCAGTATTTGCGGAGTTTTTACCGAATCCGAACCCCCACGAGGCTGCGCCCATTTATGCTTCTCGGGATACAAAATCGGTCTAATTAGTCCCGACATGGACCTCGAGGAGCACAAAGCAGAATGAGATTATTAGGGATGGCACCAGCCTGGCTCTGATCCCGACAAAACCGGACTGTCTGGTTTAGGATTATTATGTCTGTAGACCCAGACAGAGAACTGGTAACAAAACAAACACTCTTCTTAATCGCAGCACCAGGCACATAATTTCATGTAAAGTACATGCAAGCCAATTATCACCCAACTACAGCTATTTATTATGTCTCACAATGACTTAATCTGCCTCCAGACATCTTTGCTCACCCATCATCCATAGAAACCCATCTACTTCCTAAACAGAGATGCCAACTCAAGATGACAAAATATGCAATTCCTGGTCACCTATGCAGTTCTTGGCTGCGTTCACAGGTGTCCGACACAAATCAGCCTCTGCTACAGTTACAATGTTTCATTCTGATTAATGGGGAGGAAAAGAGGCTGAAAATTATTTCTATTGCCTACAGCAGTCTCAAAGCTGGAGTTTTTAAAAAACAAAAAGTATATATTATTATATATATATATATATATATATATATATATATATATATAGTAAATAAGAAGAAAATAAAAATAGTAAGAAAATATAAGAAAATAACAATATTAATAACAATCTAATAATAATAATAATATTTAAGAATGGCAATATGTTGCATCTGTGCCCTATTGGGGAAACTGACCTCCACAGTGAGGGGGAAATCCACTCTGATGCTTCGTTCACATATGCTGCGCCCGCAGCTCACAGCAGGCAGGTCCGGTGTGTCCGTCTTTACGGATTCAAGGCCAAAATTTTGCCTGAAATGGACCAGAAGATGAGGAACCTGGATGCCCTGGAGCTGTGTGAACCGATTCCACCGAGAGCCGGTCACACTCTACTGTAATGTGAATTGGGTGCAAGGAAAGCCTCATCCAATTCCCATATGTGTGAACCCAGCCTTAGACAGTTGTCAAAGGAATAGGTGTCCTAAATGTTAGGCCGCGTACACACGATCGAACATGTCTGCTGAAACTGGTCCGCAGACCAGTTTCAGTGGACATGTTCGATCGTGTGTACGGCCTATCGAATCGTTTTCCAGCGGACAAAAGTTTCAAAACATGCTTAGAAACCTGTCCGCTGGAAACCTGTCCGTCGGACATGTTCGATGGTTAGTACACGAAATCAGACCAAAATCCTGCGCATGCTCAGAATCAAGTCAACGCATGCTTGGAAGCATTGAACTTCGTTTTTTCATCACGTCGTGTTCTACGTCACAAGAGTCTGGTCCGAGGGGATTTTGGTCCGATGGTGTGTACGCACATCAGACCACTTCAGCCTGGTCCGATGAAAATGGTCCGTCGGACATGTTTCATCGGACATGTCTGATCGTGTGTACGCGGCCTTACCCTGTTGTAGTCTGATCTCTGGGGGAGAAGAGACTGAGAAATCCTTCCTACTGCCTGCAGCAGACTAATTGCATCTGACCGAAGCTTGGCTGAATAATTTTTCTAAAAAAGCTAAAGCTTTTATCATTTAACTATTGCCATATATAATATTGGTGCCCTTTGGGAAAATTGGGGGGGGGGGGGCCTGGGAGAAAATGCCCTCAACTTCCAAGGTGAAAGGAAATTCATTCTTCGTGGTCATGGTGGGTATATGCATCTCCAATGTTACAGTCTGATCACAAGGGGAGAAGAGACTAAAAAAAAGGAAATGGTTCCTACTGCCTGCAGCAGAATAATGACATAATCTCAAGCCTAGGCAAAGTCACCTGACCAGAGCTCAGCTTTTTAAAGATGAAAGCTGTAACCATATATCTGTGCCCTCCAAAAGGCGAGTGGCATAGGTGTGCGCAGCCTTTGGCATTAGGGTGTGCACCCCAAAGCTCAAACACACCTTTTACGCACAATGATCATTCAGAAAAGGAAGGGGCCGGTAAATGGCATATTTACTGGCACCTTCACCAACTCATCCTAAAACGTGAAAAAAGTGCTGTGGGGGGGGGGGGGACCTTGGCACCCCAGATGATTTGGAACTACATACCCTATGATGCTCATGCACTCTGCAGTGTAGTTTAGCATCATGGGAAATGTAGTTCCAAAACATCTGGGGTGCCAAGGGTCGCCATCACTGGCCTAGGGACACCCTGTGTGCACGCCTATGGTGAGTGGGAATCCACCCGTCATGGGAATAGGTGTCCCCAATGTTAGTCTGATCACGGGGACGAAGGACATGCTTCCTACTACCTGCAGCAGAATAATGACATCTCAGCTTAGGCAAATCGTATGGTAAAGTCCTCTTTAATAAGAGGTGGGCTGTCAAACTTTATTTTAGAGCTCAACAGGTAGAGTGCACTCTGTCATACTCCTAACTGGCATCACAAAGGGCACATCACCCTTGCTGGCACTTATTGAAGGGAAAAAAAGGGCATCTGGAAGCACAACCTGGCACTCTTCTCTTGGATGTTTATACAAACGTGGTTACATTCTTGAAGAAGGCCTTTATTTGGTAATATCTGATCAGTTATGCCAACTCCAGGTTTAATGCAGTCTGCATAGTATCCTTCAGCAATGCAATTTTTTGGCAGATACAGTTTTAGCCATGAAAAAAAAAAAACCGACAGTACTAATGTCAATTAACTACAGTGCAGAAAATAAGTATTTGAACACCCTGCTATTTTGCAAGTTCTCCCACTTGGAAATCATGGAGGGGTCTGAAATTGTTATCGTAGGTGCATGTCCACTGTGAGAGACATAATCAAAAATAAAAATTCCAGAAATCACAATTTATGATTTTTTTAACTATTTATTTGTATGATACAGCTGCAAAGAAGTATTTGAACACCTGTCTATCAGCTAGAATTCTGACCCTCAAAGACCTGTTAGTCTGCCTTTAAAATGTCCACCTCCACTCCATTTATTATCCTAAATTAGATGCACCTGTTTGAGGTCATTAGCTGCATAAAGACACCTGTCCACCCCATACAATCAGTAAGAATCCAACTACTAACATGGCCAAGACCAAAGAGCTGTCCAAAGACACTAGAGACAAAATTGTACACCTCCACAAGGCTGGAAAGGGCTACGGGGAAATTGCCAAGCAGCTTGGTGAAAAAAGGTCCACTGTTGGAGCAATCATTAGAAAATGGAAGAAGCTAAACATGACTGTCAATCTCCCTCGACTGGGGCTCCATGCAAAATCTCACCTCGTGGGGTCTCAATGATCCTAAGAAAGGTGAGAAATCAGCCCAGGACTACACGGGAGGAGCTGGTCAATGACCTGAAAAGAGCTGGGACCACCGTTTCCAAGGTTACTGTTGGTAATACACTAAGACGTCATGGTTTGAAATCATGCATGGCACGGAAGGTTCCCCTGCTTAAACCAGCACATGTCAAGGCCCGTCTTAAGTTTGCCAATGACCATTTGGATGATCCAGAGGAGTCATGGGAGAAAGTCATGTGGTCAGATGAGACCAAAATAGAACTTTTTGGTCATAATTCCACTAACCGTGTTTGGAGGAAGAAGAATGATGAGTACCATCCCAAGAACACCATCCCTACTGTGAAGCATGGGGGTGGTAGCATCATGCTTTGGGGGTGTTTTTCTGCACATGGGACAGGGCGACTGCACTGTATTAAGGAGAGGATGACCGGGGCCATGTATTGCGAGATTTTGGGCAACAACCTCCTTCCCTCAGTTAGAGCTTTGAAGATGGGTCGAGGCTGGGTCTTCCAACATGACAATGACCCGAAGCACACAGCCAGGATAACCAAGGAGTGGCTCTGTAAGAAGCATATCAAGGCTCTGGCGTGGCCTAGCCAGTCTCCAGACCTAAACCCAATAGAGAATCTTTGGAGGGAGCTCAAACTCCGTGTTTCTCAGCGACAGCCCAGAAACCTGACTGATCTAGAGAAGATCGGTGTGGAGGAGTGGGCCAAAATCCCTCCTCCAGTGTGTGCAAACCTGGTGAAAAACTACAAGAAACGTTTGACCTCTGTAATTGCAAACAAAGGCGACTGTACCAAATATTAACATTGATTTTCTCAGGTGTTCAAATACTTATTTGCAGCTGTATCATACAAATAAATAGTTAAAAAATCATAAATTGTGATTTCTGGAATTTTTTTTTTTGGATTATGTCTCTCACAGTGGACATGCACCTACGATGACAATTTCAGACCCCTCCATGATTTCCAAGTGGGAGAACTTGCAAAATAGCAGGGGGTTCAAATACTTATTTTCTGCACTGTATATCAGATAAAAGAGAAGAAAAAAAAAACAAAAAAAACAGCCTTTTACAAATTTTTCCATAAAAAAGGGTTGGTCCAGCCAGAAGTGATATTAGTGGGAAGAATGTTGTCTTTTTCGGACAGCAACAACAAAATTATTGGCTATATGCAGCTAGCACTGCCAGATGGCACTGGTCCCAAAAACACACACACAGGCAGCATCAGATGGGAGTTCAAGTCAGCCACAGCTCAATAAACCCCTTCACAAACTCTGGAGGAACCCTAGGTGTTCCACAGAACTTTTGTTGAGAATAGCTTTGTCTAAAACCTGGCACTGACCCAGAAATTTAGAGACAACCAGCTATTTCCCGGGACAACCCTCTGAAGCAGCCCCCTCAACCTTTTTACCCAAAAGGGGACCCTCTAAATAAGGTTCACGTCTCAGAAAACCCCTGCTAAAATGAACTCATGAGAGGACCAATAGAAAAAATGCCCCCTTACATTGGTGGCCAAGTGGGAAGAACAGCCCCTATGCAGTGGTGGCCAAGTGGGAAGAACAGCCCTTATGCAGTGGTGGCCAAGTGGGAATAAATAGTTTACCTGTTAGAATAATGCTTCTTCCTACGTTCATGGTCAGTTGGGGGGGGGGGGGGGGGAACACACACACACACACCTTTACAGACAGCTAAAAGGGTCATTGGCCTCAAAACCATGCAGGACGGCAGAGTTTATATCAGCTACAGCTCAACGAAACCCCTAGCAATCTCTGGAGGAACCCCAGGGGTTCCATAGTGCCCTGGTGGAGCTAGCAGCTCTAAAGCTTGGTACTGCACCAGGAAAAAAAATCCTCTAAAAAGAAGTCTCTCATCCTTTACCTTAAAGAGGAACCCACAAAACTAGTTTCAAATCTCTGGAAACCCCTACTAAAATTCATTACAATTAGAGGGGTGGTTAGTTGAGAGTAGACCCCCTACACTGGTGGCCAAGCGGGAAGAAGGCCCCCCCTACACTGGTGGCCAAGCGGGAAGAAGGCCCCCCCTACACTGGTGGCCAAGCAGGAAGAAGGCCCCCCCTACACTGGTGGCCAAGCGGGAAGAAGGCCCCCCCTACACTGGTGGCCAAGCGGGAAGAAGGCCCCCCCTACACTGGTGGCCAAGCGGGAAGAAGGCCCCCCCTACACTGGTGGCCAAGCGGGAAGAAGACACCCCCTACACTGGTGGCCAAGCGGGAAGAAGACCGGTGGAAAGAATATACCTTTTCATCTTTGCCGATTGGCGTCAGTCGTTGCATATCCAAGAAAAAGAACACCATCATTCAAGGAACATGTGCCCCAGCAACCTCTGGAGTAATCCTAGGGTTCCACGAAACCTCAATTCAGAAATGCCTCAATGTTTGTGGTCAAAATGCCCCCCCTTACAGACAAAAATATTTATTAGCATGCTACTGGCTGTCAGATGTATTTGGACCCAAAACCATGCAAGCACCATCATATGGGAGGTCAATCACCAGCAGTTCAAGCAACATCTGAAGAAACCCTAATGTTCCACAGAACTCTGGGTGGATATCGGCTGCTCTAAAACCTGGCACTGCCCCAGGAATTTAGAGACAACCAGTTACTCAAGAAAGACGCAACACTACACGCCCAGACTGTATAAATAAAATTTCAAACCAATTTTATGACATTTACACAAAGATAAGAGATGGTAGGATTCTGCGGCACACCAACTCTTCCTGTTTACAGTCAAACCTACGACTTCCCAGTCATTTAAGCCCACAGAGCGTTTGCACCAAAATAAAAAAAAAAACAGACGTATGGCTGGCTGTACTCAGAGAGAAAATTAAAAATTTGTATGTCCTTGGCAGACGCCAACACCTCACCAATTCCTGCCACGGAGAAACATTGGCTCACACTTACGCAGAGACATACGCAACGTGCGGAGGAGATGTACACAAACAGCTCGGTCTGGTTAACTCATGTGGTGCCGAGAACGTCTCTTCTCAATGCATGGGATGGTGGGCTGTGTCGGGAGTGACTCAGACAGAGGCAGGATTTCCTCCACCGAGAGGGGTCTCTAGGAGCACAGGGGTTTGTCCGTTGTTTTCTCTGGTCGCAATATTCCAGCTACAAAACAAGAAATGCCGGCTATGTGACAGGAACCAGACAGCCAAGTTGGGGGGGCAGGGAGGAAATATTAAATACTCAAATGTTTTTCTTTCCAGGAGAAACCATTTGGCTTTGATACACTTGGGAAATGGGAGCTAAAAATGTCCCAAATGGAAAGCTTCCCTTAAAAAAAAAAAAAAGGTTGTTCTGCAATGTTGCCTTAAAAGCAGAACTCTGGCTAAAAAAAGAATAACCCATTAAAACGGCAATAAACCCAAAAATTATATATTTGGCAGCTCACCAATCACTAGCTTTTTTTAGGCTCCCCCCTCCCTCTGTTTTCAGTGTGTAGGGTGGATAAAAGTCAGTGATCAATTTTTTTTTATCCGATTTGTGTTGGATTTTAAAAATCCAAAAATAGTGTTGGATTTAAAAAATCCCAAATTGTTTTTTAAATCCAACACAAATTTGATTTTTAAATCGATGCGTGTTGCATTTAAAAAAATTCCAATGCGTGTTGATTTTTAATCAAATTTATTTTAATAAAATGCTTTTGGAGTAAAAATATATCGCAAAGACAGTTTTCTATTTAAGATACATTAACAATTTAGTTTGTTTCGCATGAAGTGGAGTTTAGTTATGTAGCATGAGGCTGTATATTCTGCAATATTGACATTTTTGGTAAACTCATTTAATGAATCCAAGCTCTGTAAGCTGAGATAAAATGCACTGCATTGAAGCATTCACACAATTTTACAGTAACCATGAGATAATCTAAAGTTCAGGAATATTCCTTTATCCCATTGTTTTTGCAAAACTGTATGATTGGATATGTTCTGATATTGCCTTTTTACCAACCTAACTGATTATAATTCTAAAAAGAAAAACCTCAGTTTCAAACCTCTAATTGCTACATTTTCTGAGCACTGTGGTGTGATTCAGGAGAGAATTAGAAGCTCGTTTAGAAAAATTGCCCCTTATATCCTTCACCTTTATAGCAGAACTTCAGTCATTTTTTGTATCTATTAAATCTTCTGCCCTTGTTGTTGTTTTAACTTTGGATAGTAAAACATTTTTTTTTTTGGCCAGTAAATCCTGTATACAGCCCATTTCTTGTTTCTTGTCTGGTCATTAGCCTAGGCTTACGACATCATGCACAGCTCCCTCTCAGTTTGCCAGGAAGGGAGGGGGGAAGTTGCGTCATTAGAGGGCCATTGAGAGCTGCAGAGCTGGAGGTGTGCCTCTGTGTAAATCCAGGAAGTAAACAGGCAGCAGCTTCAGCTGCCCACAGTTAAAATGGCTGCAGCCAGACTCAGTGGAGGGAGATTTCTGCAGCATATTTGGCAAGTACAGAATCACAGTATATATAATATAATAGGCAAAGTGGTTGGAGGGAAGCTTCAGAATGACAAGATGTTTTTATTACAGCAGACTGCAGTTCCTCTATAAGGCCCTTTGCTGTATGTTTAACAAGATTCATCCATCACTACACATTATCTCGTCTGCCATGTAAGGTGGTAGATACTTACACAGTAATAACGCATTATTAGAAGTGCACCATGCAGAGTCGGATTAATTGCATGGTGAGCCCCGGGCTGTTTTCAATTACCAGGTTCCCCCATCAGTTTAACTGATCATACATACATACATACATACAAGGGTCATTCATGTATTGCTTCTCGACATGGTTTTCTGATAACATGTCTGCAGGATTTGAATTAGATCTGATACTACTATGACTGTAACAAATGATAGGAAAATGTAATTGTGTACAGTTGTTTGATCCGTTTAAAGCTCTAAAATCAGCTGAATACAATTCAGGCAGGTCCAAATTAAATGCACACAAAGTGTTAAACGTTCTTTATGCTTTATAAAAAAAAAAAAAAAAAAAAAAAAAAAAAAGCAGCCAGGAGTACAGCTCTCCAATCAGCATGAAAATGTGCTTTGAGGCCGCGTACACACGATCGAACATGTCCGCTGAAACTGGTCCGCAGACCAGTTTCAGCGGACATGTCCGATCGTGTGTACGAACTATCGGACCGTTTTCCAGCGGACAAAAGTTTTCAAGCTTGCTTTGAAATCTGTCCGCTGGAAACTTGTCCGTCGAACAGGTTCGATGGTTAGTACACAAACCATCGGACCAAAATCCCCCGCATGCGCAGAATCAAGTCGACGCATGCTTGGAAGCATTGAACTTCATTTTTTCATCACCACGTCATGTTCTACGTCACCGCGTTCTGGTCCGAGGGGATTTTGGTCCGATGGTGTGTACGCACATCAGACCAACAGACAATTCAGCCTTGTCCGATGAAAACGGTCCGTCGGACATGTTTCCTCGGACATGTCTGATAGTGTGTACAGTTCCTCAGATTCAGCAAGGGTCATATCGTACCTCTCCAGAGAGGCCACTGCTTCCACACATTATCCACAGCATGTTGGCAGGGGACCTAGTGTGCTATGCAACGTGGCAGAACCCTACACAAGGGGGTAGTCAACCTGGGGTCCTCCAACTACATTCCCCATGAGGCATTGCAAGGCTGGCGGTTACAATTACTCCCAGAGACATGTTGCCTACCCCTGCCCTACAACATGTAAAAACAGTAGGGCCTTGCATGACGATAAAAAGGTTACCTAGCGTGCCATGAAATGCTGCAGAGATGGCCTTTAAAAACACAGTTTGTGCCGTATGCAACTATAGGAAGTACAGTCAGCAGGGCTCAAAATTTCAAGTCCTGATCTACTAGCCAGGCCTCAAGGGTTACTCGCCATCAGTTGCCCCACCCAACCCTATCATGTCCCGCCCCTAGACACGCCCTCATAAATTATCTCATGAAATGACACTTAAATGTTTTATGCAGAATTCTTAATAGAAAACCCACTCTGGATGGCAGCGGAATCTCTCTGGGCTGCCGCTTTCTCAGTTCCCTTGTGTCGCCTTCCTCCTGGCACCCACCCAATCTGATCGATCTCCTTTCGGCCAATCGAATGACCGATCTCACGACCCGCTTCCTGATTGGCCTGGGAGGAGAAGCAGCGTTACAATAGCAAATATCAAGATCACAAAACTGTGTGGGATTGGGGCACAGTGCTCTGCGTCCCAAGCCCACCCTTTTTTGAAGCCTATTCGAGTCTCAGGCTCCAATTACATGCTTAAAAAAAACTGATTGGAAATGATAAGTCTGGCGCCCTGCATGTAGATCAGGTGGGGGGGTCAGATGCATAGATGCCCCCAATGGACAGGCTGTCACTGGTTGACATATTTGGTAACTATTTACTTGACGTAACCTTGTCTATTTCCATGTCTCCTGGGGGCCAGAAACATCAGGATGGAGAGGAGGTGGAATATCAGCAACATCCGGAAGAACACAGAAGTAGTTAGCTCTGAGCACTTCCATGTTCAGAGCCGACAAACCTTGGCTGCTGTGGTTTGACATATTTGGCATTAAATTACTTGATGCAACCTCATCATTTGCCAATTTGCTAAACAGTAGCAGAAACATCATGCGATTAAAAAAAAAAAAATCGCAACTGCCACCATTTTATTCTTACAAGGTCTCGTCTTCCAGGGGGTTTTACATAATCTTAAAGGGGTTGTAAAAGGGATTTTTTTCTCCTAAATAGCTTCCTTTACCTTGGTGCAGTCCTCCTTCACTTACCTCATCCTTCCATTTTGCTTTCAAATGTCCTCATTTATTCTGAGAAATCCTCACTTCCGGTTCTTCTGTCTGTAACTCCACACAGTAATGCGAGGCTTTCTCCCTGGTGTGGAGAAAGCCTCTTGAGGGGGGGGGGGGGGGGGGGGGGGAAGGGGCAAGCAGGCAAGTCAGGACACTCTCTACAATGCAGAGAAAGGAGCTGTATGCTAGTGGGTGCCCCGACACTCCTGCTCGCCCCCTCAAGAGGCTTTCTCCACACCAGGGAGAAAGCCTCGCATTACTGTGGTGGAGTTACAGACAGAAGAACAGGAAGTGAGGACTTCTCAGAAGAAATAAGGACATTTAAAAGCAAAATGGAGGGATGAGGTAAGTGAAGGAGGACTGCACCAAGGTAAAGGAAGCCATTTAGGGGGATATATATATATATATATATATATATATATATATATATTATTATATATATATATATATATATTATCTCTTTACAACCCCTTTAAAGGCCTAAAACGTGAATTTTAACACACGTGCAAAAAAATAGGACAATGGATCGGACAGAAAAAGGGTTACAAGAACACTTTTTTTTATTATCTCTCATTTTTGATGGACGGAGACAAATGTTGCTTCATCCACCTCCGAGTTACCTGCGGGCCTCTCAGAGCCATCCAGCCAAAAATCAATATTATTCTGATATGATCTCTGGGACCAAGAAGTTTAAAACACGCCGGGGAGAATGCGCAGGAAGCGCTTTAAGGATGAAAACAAATAAGTGCTGAGAGTTACTTACAGGCAATCATATTTATTATAAATGTTTTTCTCTGAACAAAAGGTTACTTGCGGTCGCACATCGTCTACCCCGTCATCTCTTCCTATAACAGATCTGCATAAATAAGCCACGAAAACCGCACTTCCAGGAAACCAGCACAACTGTTCATTCACAAGCGTCACATGTATCCACAATAACACCGAACATGACAAACCGAACCCGTTTACGGGTGCGGATTTAATGAGAAACCCGGAGCGTTAGCAATAAGTAATATCCGAGTATACACTGTAGCCATCCCCCGAAAGAAATCTGATCTGACTTCACATCTTTGCTCTCTCGCTGTCCCACATTTTGGTTTGCATATTTAATATCAAGATTTCTAAATGTCTACTGCAGCAGTCATCAGGATATAAAAAGGGGGAAAAAAAATTTCCTGCCTAACACGGACCTCGATTAACGTACAAGACCTGATTTTATTTTATATCCATTTTTTTTTTACGTTTTACTCTTTGTTATCATACGACATAATATTATTATTATTAAGTCACTTATTTACCCATCTGTTAAGAAGATATAACATAAGATAAATGACTATAAATTAAACTATAACTTTCAAAGTCCGGGAAAAAGAGAAAAAAGGGGGGGGGGGTGGGTAAGGAAAAAGGCAGCGAAGCGTTGCCACGTATTATTAAATTTAGTTTGCTGGTTATGCAAAAGTTCTGTCACTATTTCAACATCAATGAGCAAGGGGGAAAGGCAGGGCCACGAGGAGCAAGGGGGAAAGGCAGGGCCACGAGGCGAAAGAGAAGGCAGGGCCACGAGGCGAAAGAGAAGGCAGGGCCACGAGGCGAAAGAGAAGGCAGGGCCACGAGGCGAAAGAGAAGGCAGGGCCACGAGGCGAAAGAGAAGGCAGGGCCACGAGGCGAAAGAGAAGGCAGGGCCACGAGGCGAAAGAGGAGGGCCAGAGCGAAAGAGAAGCAGGCCACGAGGCGAAAGAGAAGGCAGGGCCACGAGGCGAAAGAGAAGGCAGGGCGAGGCACAGGGACGAGGCGAAAGAGAAGGCAGGGCCACGAGGCGAAAGAGAAGGCAGGGCCACGAGGCGAAAGAGAAGGCAGGGCCACGAGGCGAAAGAGAAGGCAGGGCCACGAGGCGAAAGAGAAGGCAGAGCCACGCCACGAGGCGAAAGAGAAGGCAGGGCCACGAGGCGAAAGAGAAGGCAGGCCACGAGGCGAGAAGGAGCCCAAGGCGAAAGAGAAGCAGGGCCACGAGGCGAAAGAGAAGGCAGAGCCACGGGGCGAAAGAGAAGGCAGAGCCACGGGGCGAAAGAGAAGGCAGAGCCACGAGGCGAAAGAGAAGGCAGAGCCACGAGGCGAAAGAGAAGGCAGAGCCACGAGGCGAAAGAGAAGGCAGAGCCACGAGGCGAAAGAGAAGGCAGAGCCACGAGGCGAAAGAGAAGGCAGAGCCACGAGGCGAAAGAGAAGGCAGAGCCACGAGGCGAAAGAGAAGGCAGAGCCACGAGGCGAAAGAGAAGGCAGAGCCACGAGGCGAAAGAGAAGGCAGAGCCACGAGGCGAAAGAGAAGGCAGAGCCACGAGGCGAAAGAGAAGGCAGAGCCACGAGGCAAGAGGCGGTAGAGACACAAGGCAAGAGGCGGTAGAGACACAAGGCAAGAGGCGGTAGAGACACAAGGCAAGAGGCGGTAGAGACACAAGGCAAGAGGCGGTAGAGACCACAAGGCAAGAGGCGGTAGAGACACAAGGACACAAGCAAGGCGGTAGAGACACAAGGCAAGGAGGCGGTAGAGACACAAGGCAAGAGGCGGTAGAGACACAAGGCAAGAGGCGGTAGAGACACAAGGCAAGAGGCGGTAGAGACACAAGGCAAGAGGCGGTAGAGACACAAGGCAAAGAGGCGGTAGAGACACAAGCAAGACGGTAGAGACACAAGGCAAGAGGCGGTAGAGACACAAGGCAAGAGGCGGTAGAGACACAAGGCAAGAGGCGGTAGAGACACAAGGCAAGAGGCGGTAGAGACACAAGGCAAGAGGCGGTAGAGACACAAGGCAAGAGGCGGTAGAGACACAAGGCAAGAGGCGGTAGAGGCAAGAGGCGGTAGAGACACGAGGCTATAGAGACACGAGGCTATAGAGAGACGAGGCGAGAGATGGTAGAGACATGAAGCAAAACAGAGAAAAATCTAAATCCCTTGCCCTACCAGACAGGACTAGTGGTGCAACGGATCGTCACCAATCCATGATCCGAACGGGTCACCCTGTTCGAATCGGCACACCACGCGATACACAGCCTTGGCCATAGGAAATTCCCCGGCTTCGGCCTAGCTCCGGAGCGGCAGCCATCTAGGTACAACCAGCAGTGGCTATCTAATCATGAAGTGGCGTTTTGTTGCCGCCATCTTGCTCCACCCCACACTCCTGCACAGTAGTGATAGACAGGACTGTACTGTGTACCGGAGCTTAGTATATCTCAGAACTGGATGGACAGGGTAAATCTTGTTGCAACAAAATCAACTCCCTAAAGCTGCATTCACATCTGCGCGTTCCCTAAACGTGTGATAAAAACAGGAGGTGTGCAGGTTGCGCATGTTTCAGCAATGGCACCCCAAGCACGTCTGTGTCGCACGCCAATAAATCACACTAAAAAAAAAAAAAATGCCCGACACCCCAAAACCAAAAAGGGTTTGGAGCCAATTTGGGGCATGTGCTTTAGATGTGACAAGTGTTAAACATGTGAAAAAAATAAAAAGAAGAGCACCATTTTTATAATTAAAAGAAGGAAAAAAAAAAAAAACAAGCGGGAACGCACATTCCCACTACATTCATGTGTGAAAACCTCTGTCACCTGTGTATTAAGTTGTCACCATTTAAGTAGGTAAGGAGTAATTTTACATTGCTGAAGTGTTTTTCAATTCAGTATAGTCCACCCAATTGTGGGCTGACCAACTACATTTTAATTTAAATTTTATTCAGTTTTTTATTGCAAAGCGAGTTGGCATAAAGGCACAGCAGAGAACATAAGAGTCATCCAGTATTAGATGAAGAGCCCTTCAGTGTTTTAGAAGCCCTCAGGGAGACCGGTGCTCCTGCAGAGAGCTGGAAAAGAATAGTTACAGAATACATAGTCTGGAGCCAATGCCTATTAGCGGGGAATGAGTCAAGGACTCTTAGCGCTCTCAAGCACTCTTGAAAGGTTTATGCCCAAAATACAGAGTTTAATACAGGCATTTATATAGTGCTGATAATTTACACAGCATTTTACATACTGTACAGTCACATCAGTCCCTGCACTCAAGAAGCTTACAATCTACAGCTGGCCAATCACTGGTCAAAATTCTGCTAGTTTCCCTGCGGACCGGACACATTTCAGTCAGTGCGTGGCTGGTACTAGTTTGATCCTTGGGGCACATGCACACTAAAGTTTAAAGAAGTGGCCCCTACAGGCTTGGAAAGACTGTATTTTTCGGCGTATAAAACGCACACATTTTTCCCCTGAAAATAGGGGGAAAAAAAAATAAACAGGTGCGCATTATACGTCGATCCCTGCCAGAAGAGGAGCGAGCACCGCAGAATTACATATCCCTGCTGTCTCTGAGGGAAGAGGAGCGAGTGCCGCTGAATTACAGAGCCACAATCTCCTGGGTACTGTGTAAAGCCCACACCCCGAACACCTTATATTGTCTTTCACAGCACCCCCCGGAAACACTGACCTTGGAAACACCAGTGTCAGATCCCTGCTGTGTTCGAGGGAAGAGGAGGAACGAGTGCCGCTGAATTACAGAGCTGCGATCTACTGTGTACCGGGCGCTCCATCACTCACAGCAATGCCTCCTAGCCCTGCATTGGGCAACGGTCTATCACAGGGATCCTCAAACTACGGCCCTCCAGATGTTGTAGAACTACACATCCCATGAGGCATTGTAACACACTGACATTCACAGACATGACTAGGCATGATGAGAATTGTAGTTCCTGAACAACTGGAGGGCCGTAGTTTGAAGACCCATGGTCTATCATATGAGCAGGGCCAGGAGGCGTGGCTGTGAGTGACGGTACACTCGTGTTTGAGAGGAGCCGTCGAATGTATATATATATATATATATATATATATAATATATATATATATATATATATATATATATATAATATATATATATATAATTTTTATAGCCTAGGGTAGAGCTGCACAATTAATCGTTAAAAGAAAAGAAAATTGCGATCTCGATTCTACCCCGGTCACAATCTCTATTGCAGAGTTTCCCAGATTTTTTTCATGCAACAAGTGTAGAGACTTCTCTGCTCACTCTGGCAGTCGGGCATTAGGGGAAAACTAGAAACATTGTAACTCTTCGTTCTCAGATCAAAGGGATGAAAAGTTCTGTGTGTAAATGCTACAAGTTTAACCACTTGAAAGTCTAAACCAGAGGGGCCCAACCTTTTGAAGAGCAAGGGTCACTTAAGCAACTTGGTAACCAGTTGGGGGGCCACAATGAGCGGATGAAGGGTCACGGCTACTCTATAGGCCCTCCGATCCACCCAGATGGAAGGGGACAAATTCCCTACCGGTTTTCAGATTGGAGGTAGGCGGGCGTAAAACGACATCTTTCGCTCTATAGAGGTGAATTGAGGGTCGCATTTGGTCATGCTGATCGTGTGAAAAAGGCCAAAGACTGCTTTTACACAGTGGGTGCAGCGTAGTGCTCCTGTGTCTATCCTGCGGGTTAGCTGAACTTTGGCATAGACTCACCGCCTGTGGCAAAAGCCGACACTGTAAAGAAAGCATCGGCTTATGGGGCTCTCCTCTACCACCAGCTTCATTCACAACACTGATGCTGCAGTATGGCGGGTCAGCAACCTGCGATCTAGGCTTGCCAAACCGCAATTCCAGTGCAGGAGGTCGCGGGCCACATCAGAGGGCTCCACAGGCCACATGTGGCCCCCGGGCCATTGGTTGGCCACCCCAGCTCTAAACCTTTTTCTGACACTTGTTTCTCAGGCCCCCTTCACACATGCAGAGCCCGTGAGGATCTGCTTTTAAACATCCACTTGCTCAACAGGGATCGCGCCGTTGATCCCCGCGAGCCGGCAGATGACAGGGGAGGGTTTGTGAAAAAAAAAAAAAACTCCAAGAGGAGTTTAAAGAAGCTCAAATAAGTTCAATAAAAACCATGCAAAAGAGCCCAAAAAAGTAAAAACTTCAATAAAATCTCATATACCTATAAAAGCTGCTTTTTCCTTTTTGACATACAGTATTGCTTGAGCCCCAAGATCCACTTTTGTCGTACAGGAACTTTTTAAATCGATCAGCGTACTTTGACAGCTGTGGGTTCCACTGTTTGTATACAACATCCTCGTGGTAGGATCCTCTATCCACCTCATTTGTGCAAGATGGAGGAACCGGTTACATTTTTATTTGTTCAGCCCATTGTCTGTAAAAAATAAATAAAATATATACAAAAAAAAAACCCAACCACCACCATTATCATCATCACCACCACCACCAAACCAGCTAAAGAGGTCCATATCTCACCTGCACACATATACATAACTAGGGACAATGCAGGAGCCAAATTACCTTCCAGCATGTCTTTGGAGTGTGGGACGCAAAAGTACTAGCAGGAAACCCACACAAGCACAGAGATTGTTTAACCACTTAAGACCCAGAACAAAATGCAGGTAAAGGACCTTGCCCCTTTTTGCGATTTGGCACTGCGACGTTTTAACTGACAATTGCGCGGTCGTGCGACGTGGCTCCCAAACAAAATTGGCGTCCTTTTTTCCCCACAAATAGAGCTTTCTTTTGGTGGTATTTGATCACCGCTGCGGTTTTTATTTTTTGCGCTATAAACAAAAATAGAGTGACAATTTTGAAAAAAATTCAATATTTTTTACTATAATAAACATCCCCCCAAAATATATATAATTTTTTTCCTCAGTTTAGGCCGATACGTATTCTACCTATTTTTGGTAAAAAAAATAAAAAAAATCGCAATAAGCGTTTATCGGTTGGTTTTCGCAAAATTTATAGCGTTTACAAAATAAGGGATAGTTTATTGCATTTTTATAAAAAAAAAATTTTTTTTACTACTAATAGCGCCGATCAGCGATTATTTTCGTGACTGCGACATTATGGCGGACGCTTTGGACAATTTTGACACATTTTTGGGACGATTGTCATTTTCACAGCAAAAAATGCATTTAAATTGCATTGTTTACTGTGAAAATGACAGTTGCAGTTTGGGAGTTAACCACAAGGGGCGCTGTAGGATTTGTGTGTTCCCCATGTGTGTTTACAACTGTAGGGGGGTGTGGCGTCATCGATCACGTCCCCCTATAAACAGGGATGACGCGATCGATGCTGCGGCCACAGTGAAGCACGGGGAAGCCGTGTTTACACACACTCTCCCCGTTCAGTTCCGGGGACCGATCGCCGCACTCCAGCGGCGATCGGGTCCGCGAGTCCCGCGGTCACGGTCCTTCTGATCGGGTCACGGGAGCGCACCGTGACCCATGGCTGGGTACTAAAACCAACGTATATATACGTTAATGTGCCCAGCCGTGCCATTCTGCTGACGTAAATGTACAGTAGGCGGTCCTTAAGAAGTTAACATGTTCTAACAGAAAAACACAATTTTTCTGATAATATTCATTGGGGGTGGGGGGGGGGGGGTAGGGAAATATTCTCTTACTTCCTGTCCAAAAAAAACAAAAAACACAGGAAGTGAGGGAATCCCAGCTTTGGGACTTTTACAAACAAGCTTGGTAATGACGGTAAACAGAACAATTGGAGAGAACAAGTTTCCCTAACGGGGGGTACAGACTTAAATAAAAACTGCACAGGGTTCTAACCCCTCTCTATTCTATAGAGAAAAAAAAAAAAAAGTTTTGCCTTTAGAGCCCTTTCAGAGACAGTCAGACTTTGACCTCGAATCCACCTGGTTGGGGAATCTGTCGGCTGAGAAAGCAGACAAAACGTCCATGTACACTACACTTATGCAAAGCAGACACAGCCTGCTGTCCTCGTAAAACAGATCACCTGTCAGTTTACATCCGACTGCCATCTGAACCAATCCGCCAGATGGATGGGGAACGTATCCCCATCCGTTTTTAGCAGACAGGATGGACCCAGATGTCGGCGAGTGTCAACGGACACCAGCCGCGCCACAAAGGGCAACGAATGGTCCGATCGGGTCAGTCAAAAAAAGGGGGGGTGGGTTGGGTAAGGTGCTCAAGTTATACTTAGACTTCCTATTTTAGAATTTACAGATTCATTGGAGTTTTGTTTCTAACCACTAACCACAAAATGTGTAATACATTGTATCGTAACATAACTGCATGGTGGTCACTAGGACTTCCGCGGCGCTCCTACCCTCAAATAAGACCCACCGGAGCAAAGTTTATAAAGCTTAGCGTTTCCTCCAGGTGCTTGGGTTTCCACCACAATCAGAAGATACTGCTGAGGTTAACCGACTTACAACTGCCTAAAAAAACAGCCGGCATAGGAAGGTGTGCCTGGGGTTAGGTTAAGGATGATGAAAGAGTGAATCACACACCCCCAACCCACAGCGCACAGTACGTGACACAGAAGACACAATAGATTATTGAAGGGTTTGCCACCCTATTGTTTTCCTGTGTGTTCAAACACGTTACAATGTATTCTACAAATAGTCTTAATGGACTCCTAACAGAATCTCATGGTGTATCCCACAAGCCCCTCTTCTTGTTCCAAACCAGAGCTCCCCAAAACTTTCCAAACAAAAAGGGCCAGACAACTGTCCTCCAGCTCTGAGGAAGGGGGTGCGCCCCCGAAACGCGTTAGAGTACCCCGTGTTCTGTGCATGTCCATGCACTCCGTTTGTCAGTTGCATTTTGTGATAACCCACTTTTAAAACAAAAATTTCTCCTTATTAACCACTTAAGGACCCGCTCATGTACATATACGTCCGTTACCTAAAGATGGATATCTCGGTAATGGCAGCAGCTGCTGCCTCAACCGAGATATCCATCTTTTCTTTGAGCAGTCCTGTAAACGATAACAGTGGTCTCCGCAGCGGAGCCGATTGGGTCCTTTCTTCTGCTGTGTGAGAATGCGAGCGAGGGCAAAATGGCGCCCATCCATCCCCATAGCAAAGCA